>SMGT01011404.1:60764-93631 GCA_004794575.1 Lanistes nyassanus
TAATAATAATAATAATAATAATAATAATAATAATAATAATAATAATAATAATACATGAGACAGTCTCAATGCGCTAAACCACAGTTTTTAAAAATACCCAAATTTAAGAAAAGGCGGTAATTGTAAGAGTCAGACCAGCCTGCGTCGACTGCTATTAACGGCTGACAGCCATGCGTACTGCGTATCTGCGACTCCGCAGCCACTAGAATGCGCTGACCTGCAGCAGGTACGGCAAGACGAACCGTGTCAGTGATGAAGGCAGCATGCCTAACTGCTTTAGCAGCTGCGCGCATGTCTGTCAGTTCACAAACGGGGCTGGATTCTGAGCGGCAAAAGGATAAGCGTTTTACCCCCACCCTACCACCACCACCACCAATCCCTTTCCCAACAGAAAACGAAACGCCTAAGAAAAGAAAACCCAATCGTCTGAGAAAAATTAAATCCCGATGGCATCTGTTCAGCTTCTGTTACCTAATATCAGCGAGTCAGCCAAATCTATCCTACCTACAATTAACTCCATCGTCGTTGTCCACAATGGCCAACGTTACTATTTTGTACGCAGACGGCCCGGAACATCAACAGAGACCCAATAGCCCTATTTCGGCAGCCGTGGACCCTCTAAAATAGAATCCCCCTCTACTTCTAGCACTTTTGCACACGAACCTCATCATTCCTAGCTCTTGGATGCCGGAACTTGGAACATCAAAAGCACTGTTTTCGCGCCCCGTTCGAATGACGTCTTCGTGAGTAGGGTTTGATCACTTTTGTGTTGTAACCTTGTGTTTGAACAGTACTGTAAGGAAGTTTAAAATCATAAAAGGCCTAGAATTGTTTTGAAAAATCATTATCGTAATTTATTGACGGGTTACTCTAAATGTTTACCTCCTGTTTACCGCTGTTTCACCGTTCATGGCTGTTTCCATGGCAAAATGCTTCTAATGCTAAACTTGTATAAAAGTTTGGTTTTCAAGGTGCAGTACAGCTGTGCGAAGCAAATTTTTTAGTCCACCGCAACCTTCTTCCACTGGTTTTTTTTTTTTTTTTAGTTTGGCTTAGGCTAAAGGAGTAGACAAACTGACTGTGGTAATTGGTGATCAAATTTGATTACAAGTGTGGCGAATCGCTCAGCTGTAGGATGCAGCAGTGATCAAATTTTAGAGCAGTGGGTGAGCGCTGGACGATTACGTCACTAGTCAAAGAATAACCCAGGATTCCAGTCGACCCCCACTCCACTCTCATGTGGCACTGTGGTTTCAGGATCTCTCTATTGTCAGAACAGGAACGTCGCTGCTGAAACCCAAATGTCGATATTATCTCAACACTCACAGCACTGTCTGAACGGAAATGCTTTTAAGCAGTCGTTAGCATCCACCCCACCCCCACAAAAAGCTCGCGGTTTGAACAGGGGCGTCACTAAGAGAACGATGACAAATGCATGAGGACAAACAAATGAAGGTGCAGCAGTTACTTACTGTAGGGTTAAGAACGTCGCCGTGTGTCTGGCAAATGTCACGCGTCGATCTGCGACGCACGTCACTATTCCTTGCAACGATGACCGCTGGTAAGTGAACCGCGAATGTCGGTGACCTTTACCTTCGACGCTTCCAGTTGACCCCGTGACGAAGACACAGTCAGCTCGACATTATTTTATACTTACAGATATCATATGTACATCAACCCGTCATCTATGTTGCTCTTTCTGTAAAAAGCTACAGGTGACCACTGATTTAAGTTTATGCTTCTTTGTGGGGCCTATGGAAACAGTATAATTAGAATCTCGATATGACGACACGAATGAATAAACGAATAAACCAAGCTCGACATTATTTTCAACAGGCGTCATTGGCTGCCGATGCGAATGTCTATTGCTCATCCGAGAAGAGTATTAGAAATTTACAACACATTTGCTCAAGCGCTACTCAAAACGATGCAATGCGGAATGTGGTTGCTCGCGTATCCTTGTGGACGTACAACAACTCTCATGAATAATCAATTTCGTGATCTGTCATCAATAAGTCTGATAACTCTAACAAGCTGCCTATAAATTTCTACTACAACTAAACAATTTCCTTTCAACTATATTTGCCATTTCCAGTACTGTATGAGTAATAAACTGTAATAATCTGAAATAATCTATCGGTGCTCAGCGTGTTACACACAAATAATGGCATCATCACCATCATTTATATCACAGAGGGGAAAAAAGTCGAGAAGTTTTAGGTATTTTCAAAAATCTATTCTTTTGAACTGATAAATTACTATTCAAAGTTCTAAATTTAGTTAAAGTACAACCCATGGTGACGTCACATGTGAGTATGACGGGAAGCCTTGATTTATCGGCAAGGGGAGGAAACTGCAGTGTGAAAGCCGTTGCTGATTACAGGACGTAATGTCTCGACAAATCTGTTGTAAAATAGAGTGACGTCAGCAGTATTCAATGTGTTTTCACCACTATTGTCAACAAACTGAGTTGGCGCTAGGACTGAAACTGTCATTGTTGTCCTGCGATTTAACACAGGTTTTAGAATCTCGCTAACGCGCTAACGTCATTAGTTCATGATCACGCGCCAGCTGCAGTTTCATCATCCTAAACCTGTCATCAAGCACCTACATTGATTTGTAAGTTACCTGTGGCACAGTCTTTTGCAGAGAAATACCTCCGCAGCCTTCTGGCCATTCCAGTCGAGGAGTTGTCCGCCAAGGACAAAGTTAACTACGCCATTTTGAAAGACATGCTGCAGACATACATCGACGGCTACGACTGGAGAGAGTAAGATCAAATTTTCAGCAAGTACGTGATGTGTGCGCGCGTTTTTCCTTTTGTCCAAAAGCACGTTTTTGCATTGTGAGAGTTACTGACAGGGGAGGGAACGCGACTCTGGGGAATTTGGAGACATTTGAATGGCGGTAGGCGGAGATATGAACTGGAGTCTCAGACTGTGGGCGAGTAAACAGCTGAAGAACTTGGCAGCATGCAAGCGCCAGTAACATGCAATGTTTCTCCACGAGGTCTGGAAGCTGCTTTGAATTCTTTTCCTTGTGACACCTTCGTGGTGTCGCTAGCAGTTAAACTGAGAAGCGTAAACATGTGAACGTATGTACGTGCATGCGTTTGAACATACATATTTGCACGCCTGCGCGTTTGTGCATCCGTGTAACAATGGGTATGTAAGTTAGGAAAGATAAGTAGTCGAAAAAGCGGGAGGGGGAAGAAAGGGAAATAACTTAGGAGAGAGGGAGTAAAAGGGAGAGGAAGAGATGAGTGAAAAACAGGGTCAGGGAAGCTGGTTTGGGGGCGGGAAAATGGGAGTGAGAAAAGACGAACGCAGGTGAGGGAAAGTGGAGAAAGATGTAGGGCGGGGAGAGGAAGGGATGAGAGAGCAGGAGTAAACAGGAAGAAGAGAGAGACAGAGAGAATGAGAGACGAGAGGTGGGTCCGAATGCAGGCATTCATTTTATGGCGAAGCTCTTCACGCGCCGGGCGGCGCTGAGGAATGGGGAGGGTTTAAGCGAGTAAATGACAAAACCAGTCTCTTTTGCTTACACTCGGCAGCAGGGACAGCAGGCCCGTGCACCTGGCTTGTCGGATGTCAGGCGAACGCCCCAGTGCTCGTCTTTCACCCACATCTCATGAACTCTGGGTTAATAGATATTGCCGGCTGTACACGGCTTCACCAAGATGAACGAAGAAGTAGGTAAAAAAAAAAAAGAAAAAAAGAAAGAAACTATAGGCCACCTGTCAGCAACAGATACGCAAATTAACTTTCTTCAAATTAAAACTTCTTTGGAGAAAGTATTTCTTCTAAAGCCTCTTCGAAGGGAAATCTCTCGATGAAAACTTAGATGAAATCTGTGTTGAAAAGGACTTCTATTCCTTACTCATTGTCTTATTCGTTTTTGAGGAAGACTCTACAAGCAAAGTATAACCCCTCGATGCTGAACAGTAAACCTAGCGGAAACGACGTTAGCGAACGCAACCTGTACTTTGCGGTGAAATGTTTATTTTATTTATTAAACGTCTTCATCCTTAAAACAGTCGAAACCCTGGACGCTCACGTAGCCAAACCTGTAAGAACTACCTGACCTCGCTAAATTTATCTTGGCGGTTATGCTACATTGTTGATGTTGTCAACCATAATGTAGACATCTGGGCAAATAAACTTCGGATGTGCGATTACGAAAGCTAATCTTGATATGTATATGATGTTTTATAGTTCCTAAGTGTTTATTACTCTGTTGTTGTTGGGCTTCACAAAGATGTGTTTACAGGGATCCATGCAACGCTGTTTTGCAATGAATTTTCCCAGATTCTGTGATTCACAAGACATTTGATCTCGTATTGTTATAGACAGTCAGACCCTCAACTCTGATGGGTAGTCATTCAAGTTTACGAGGTATTCTGGTGTTCTGTTGTCATAACAATCTGCTCGTTTTTGTAGGATACATCTCCTGACACTGTTTCAGTACTGTCTTGAACTTTCAGCGAGGTCACGACAGTAAAAGGTCATTGGGAGTGCGAGTTGTATAGTTCAGCAAGAGTCGTTTCCCGCCCACAGTCATGTTCTAGTACAGAAGTACAGGCGTCTCAGGCGCCAGGGGAGATCAGTAAAGCCGTGGACACTATATTCCGTGGTAAAACGATTCCATTCACGGCATTGACTTGACTAGATGCTACCAGCTCACTTACAGTTGTTCCCGTGAGAAAATGGACAAAACGAGACTCAGGAGAGAAAGCAAGCGAGAATGAGAGAGAGAGAGATTGTACGTCTGCAAATGTGCCCACTTGACTGAATGTCGTGTGTGCTAACGTGTACAATTGTGTACATACGTGAACAGGTATGATCAGTCCGGTTCATTACAGCTAAACACATAAACGTAGTATTGGCTGCAGTTACGGCGATGTTGCTACTACAGTAACTGCTGGGCGTTTTGAAGAAGAGGAGAAAGAGATGCTGAGGTGAAAAGAACCGCATGTGTTGTACCAAGATTGTACACAGACGTATTTCTTTTTCAGATGGAACTTTCTGAATCCGCTGAATCTTCTAGAAGGAAACCAGAGAAACCCTGCATATTTTGTGGAATCCACCCCGTTTGAGAATCGCGGCGATTTCGAAAACTACATCGTGCGGCTGCAGTCTATGCCAAGACAGGTGAGTCAGGACAGATGCGAGTTGTTAGCACAGGGCACGTGCGTAGTTACACGGAAAAGTAAGAACAGAGAGTGAGAAAGGAAAGTGACATAAGAGAAAGGGATCAACAAACACACAGAGAGAGAGAGACAACAGAAAAAGAGAGATAAGAGAGTGAGAAGACAGACGGAGAGTGACAAGAGAGTGGGAGTGACAAAAAGAGAAAGACAAAAAAGACAGAAACGAGAGAAAGCGAGAAAAGAAAGAAAATAAAAAAGAAACAGAGGCAAGAGTGATAAAAGAAGAGAGAGAGAGAGAGAGAGATAACAGAGAACGAGTAAGAAAACAAAAGCAAGTAAAGAAAGAGTAAAAGAAAAGAATGCAATAGGCTGGTGAGTTGCGAAACTTTCACTCGTCTGGTCAGGCAGATAGACGAAATTTTGACTTGCCATTTCAAAGGGCTTTTGTTGCCCCCAGGCGGTCGGCAACCGGCTGTTAGGCTCTGAGAGAACAAGAAAAGAGAACGAGGAAAGAGAACAAGAAAAGAGAACTGAGAAAAGAGAACAAGAAAAGAGAACGAGAAAAGAAAACAAGGAAAGAAAACAAGAAAAGAGAATTGAGAAAAGAGAACGAGAAAAGAGAACAAGAAAAGAGAACGAGAAAAGAGAACGAGAAAAGAGAACGAGAAAAGAGAATTGAGAAAAGAGAACGAGAAAAGAGAACGAGAAAAGAGAACTGAGAAAAGAGAAGAAGAAAAGAGAACGAGGAAAGAGGACAAGAAAAGAGAACTGAGAAAAGAGAAGAAGAAAAGAGAACGAGGAAAGACAACAAGAAAAGAGAACGAGAAAAGAGAACGAGAAAAGAGAACGAGAAAAGAGAATTGAGAAAAGAGAACGAGAAAAGAGAAATGAGAAAAGAGAAGAAGAAAAGAGAACGAGGAAAGACAACAAGAAAAGTGAACGAGAACAGAGAACGAGAAAAGAGAACGAGAAAAGAGAACAAGAAAAGAGAACGAGAAAAGAGAATTGAGAAAAGAGAACGAGAAAAGAGAACTGAGAAAAGAGAACAAGAAAAGAGAACGAGAAAAGAGAACGAGAAAAGAGAACAGGAAAAGAGAACAAGAAAAGAGAATTGAGAAAAGAGAACAAGAAAAGAGAACGAGAGAAGAGAACGAGAAAAGAGAACGAGAAAAGAGAACGAGAAAAGAGAATTGAGAAAAGAGAACGAGAACAGAGAACGAGAAAAGAGAACAAGAAAAGAGAACGAGAAAAGAGAATTGAGAAAAGAGAATTGAGAAAAGAGAAAGAGAACTGAGAAAAGAGAAGAAGAAAAGAGAACGAGAAAAGAGAACGAGAAAAGAAAACGAGAAAAGAGAACGAGAAAAGAGAACGAGAAAAGAGAACGAGAAAAGAGAATTGAGAAAAGACAACAAGAAAAGAGAACGAGAAAAAAGAACAAGAAAAGAGAACAAGAAAAGAGAATTGAGAAAAGAGAACAAGAAAAGAGAACGAGAAAAGAGAACGAGAAAAGAGAACAAGAAAAGAGAACGAGAAAAGAGAACAAGAAAAGAGAGAGTACCCCCTTACAGCTTCCCGATGACCGTTGTTGCTGTTTTGGTCTTTCTTGTTATATTGACAAAAACCTTAAATAATCGTCGAAATGTTTTCCGCAAAACTGGAAGTAAGAAAATGAACCTATAGAAGGAAAGATGGATGGGAAGACATACACGACCCATGCCGACATTCACTAATTTGTGATGCTTTTTCGTACGCCAAATACCGGTCGTATAAATGGCGTCATATTCTGGAAAATGCTTCTGCACCAACTGTAGATATCAGGTTGAAGTTCGTCTTTGTTATATTGTGCTCAACAAACATTTAATTTTTTTTTCAGTTCGAAGAGTATATTGCTCTTTTCGATGAAGCAATTCGTCTCGGGCGAACATCTAATATTGTCTCAGTGGTGAGTATTGGCGACTAGTTGATCTCCCTTTGCTTCGAATTGGTTAAGGACTTTAGCTAAAGGGTTAAAGCCATTTCCACATGTGGCAATGTTAACAGCCTTGCGAGCCTAACTAGGGATTATACATACGGCGATGAACGTGGACCGAGACCACGTGAAACCAATTGAGGCTCGTGATTGGCTGTTGATTGTTTAACATCAAATCAGCCACGATGGAGCTGTCTGTGTAAGAAAGCCAGAGGAGCTGAAGGTGAAGGTAAAAGCAGATGGAGAAGGAAGCCGGAGTGTGGAGACCCACTCACCCCTTATCCACACACTTCCCGACGCCAAGCGGCCTGTAAACAGGCGCCACATGCAGACAGTACGTACTAGAGACAGGCATTAGACAGGGGATCCCAATCAACAAGCTACTGCATCAGTAGGAATTCGAAGCACGCGTTACTGTAATGCTGCGAGGTGACTGCTTGTGATTGGCTAGAATGCTCGCAAGGGTTTGTGAAAGCATTGCCACGTGTGATTCCACATTTATGTGAATTGCTGGGCATGATCAAAAAGCGGACTCCCACTGACGAAGACAAGAAGTGGGGGGTGGGGGTGAAGTGGTGGAGGCAAGAGAAGAAGCGGTTGGGAGGGCGACGAAGTTGAGAGAAAAGGGCAGGGGAGTATATAGACAAAAACTTTTTTTTTTAAAGTTTGACCTGGGAGGTACAGAGGAGAAAAGATGAGAGGCTGGGTTGCACGGGGGGGATATTCATGCGGAAAAGTTACACGTGCGTGCCGTTCTGTTATCAGCTGGAACATGCTACAATCACGTTAGCCCCACTAAACAGAAAACATTCCTAATAGTATCTTCCCTCGAAGACAAGGCATGCAGTAGTTTTTAAAGTGCTCCAGGTTTTGCTGTTTGCATCCTAAAGACATCCCCAAATAATGAAGGAATTCATTCAAGCTGTTAAAAAAGAGGCTAGGACAGAGGGGGTACAGAGGTAGGTACCGGTTAAAACAGGATTAAAAAATCTGCTCAACCAGCAAAGTGAATGCTCTCAGACAGGATATGCCTGTCGTGCTTTCATGATTTCTAGAAAACAGCAGCTCCACTTGGCATGTCAGGCTAACTTTGTGTGTTGTTGCACACGTGGCTAGCGTTTGTAATGTAACGGCACAGTAATGACAGACGGCAGCACAATTCGCTATTTTTCCACAAACTTTTTTTTTCTATACATTTTTTTAATGACATTTTTTTTAAAGGAGGTTTGTAGAAATGTTCATAGCGCCCTTTTGGTGCCATCACGTTGGTCAGGCCTCTTCGTCCTGTGGTATCTCAAGAGCATATTTAGGTGTGGAGAGAAGATACAAAAGCTTGTGGAAACCAGATCTGATTGCATTAAAATATTTTCCGATCAACCACGTGTCTGCATATATGTACATAAAGTACCAGTCAAAAAGCTTTAAATTAAAAATTTATCATTTATAAATTGCCAAATCACTTGAGGGAACTTTTGTTACGCTATTAGCAATTTCTTTTTTTTTTCGCCTAAATTTGGAAGCGGGTGAATCTTTTTTGTATAGACCTATTTCATTTCTAGAACAGAATTCCAGGACAAATCGCACGAATAATCAGTGATTCTGTGGAAAATTCCATCTACTTCTCGCCATTCCTGGACCTCCTGAACAACACAGATATGAGCCCAGAAATACAGTAAGTGTAAGTTCGATCTGGGGGGGGGGGGCAGCCGGGTACTTGAAGGACGGATCGAGAGACAAAAGGTTGGATGGATGTGAATGAGGGAAGAAAGGCGTCTTAGTCCAAGACTGGAATTGTGCATTTTCTTAATATTTATGCAAATGGATAACGTGAACACTAAGAAAACGAGGTCAGTTTTGAGCAATATTGTATTCATTAAAAGTGAGAGCGAAATGTTGAGACCAAATATTCGGCCACTTTGAAGACTTCAACCATGCCACCACCGCTCGTGTATGATTGCACGCTTTGAGTTCACATGCTGGCAAGTTCACAACCGTGCACCTACTGAACATTTTGGCTCAGCGAACCCACATTCGTTCGATTCGGAAAAGCATCGATGTTTTATTTATTTTTATTTGCAGAGCAGATGTACGCGAACGAGGACGGCACGCAGTCCAGCAAGTGTTCAAGGCGTACGCGAGGCTGAAGAGTTACATGGAAAATGTAAGAAAAACCTTTGTGGGGGATCGTGTACAAAGCTAGGGAGGTGGGTAATTTTAGAGGGGCGTTGTTTCCATCTCGCAGTAGTTTCGCACTATGGGGAGGGGGCGGACGGGGGATGGGTTCTGTTACTAAGCTATGCACTTGAAGCACCACCAGACTGATAGCTGAGCCAAGACCACATTGATATGCACCTCATTTAAGACAGCGTTAATAAAATCCCAAGCCAAACCTTTCCAGAGTGAATGTAGTAGGTGTTAACATTTCCTTTAGATTGAACAGTTGCATGCAATGCATATCCCACTCTACTTCTCGACTTACCCGACTCATTCTGTGTACGGCTGTGTTTTATACGTTTTAAACACCAAGACCCGTCTGATCAGGAAGGTGTTTTTACCGACACGGGGCTAACCAGTCCCAGTGTATTGTTCCGTAGAGCCCAGTGTCTGGCAGGGCATTTACTAGATTGCCAGTTTAGTCCTGAGATGATGACTTGGTCGGGCGCAAACCACTGACCTCCCGCTTTAGAAGCGGGCGCCTTTAATTAACCACTAGATACCCCCACCCCCACCCAGGCGGTCTGGGAACATGCATAACTTTGCCTGTTATACTCGTCCTAACAGGACATCAGGGTCATGACCTCCCCGTGTGGACGGTAAGACTGGGAGCGGATGTTTGCGAAAATGGGAAACTGGGCTTTAAACGTTATTGTAAACGTTTGTTTTAGAAACTTTTGTTTTGGTAAACGTTTGTTTGTGTCAGACATACTTCAAGCACGCGCGGACCGGCTGGGGGGTTGGCACCCTGCCCCAAGGGAGGGAGTACTACAAGGCGTGCCTGCGGTGGTACCTGTCGCTCAACATGAGTCCGGAGGAAGTCCACCAGCTGGGGCTCAACGAAGTCGCTCGCATCGAGGCGCAGATGCAGGGAGTGAGTTTTCTGTTGTACGTCAGGCGAGTGATGTTGGTCGTCTCCGATAGGCGTGATAGACAGGGATGAATAAATTAATGAATGGAAAAAGGAAGAAAGAAAAAAGAAAGAAAGGAAGGAAGACAAAGAAAGAAAAAAACGGAATTCGAAGAGAAAAAAATAACGTGTAAATAAAAAAAGCGGGAATGAAAGACAGGCCCAGAGAAAAAATACAAGAAAAAGAAAAAAAACAGAAAAAGGAAGGAAAAAAGAAGCAACGCAGAAAGAGAGAAAAGATAAACGGAAAGCAGCGGTAAGGAAGGAAAACCAGATATGGAAGGACATTGAAGATAACGAATGAACGAACGAACGAACCAGCCAGCCAGCCAGCCAGCCAGCCAGCCAGCCAGCGACCGACCGACCGACCGACCGACCGACCGACCGACCGACCGACCGACCGACCGACCGACCGACAGAACGAACGAACGAACGAACGAACGAACGAACGAACGAACGAACGAACGAACGAACGAACGAACGCAATGCGGATAAAGGAAGAAAGATGCGTGCGGATTTGCTTGTGCAGCTGCATCTGTACTTTGCAATGACTTCTGCGCGCAGAGGAATCATTCTGTCGGCAGAACGTGGCAGGTCGGTCTGGGGAAATGACCCCGAGAAATGACCACTATGCTTTTGGTTCACTTTTTACTCTGTTCGTTGTTTTCGATTCCAGATCATGGCCAAGCAAGGCTTTGCTGGATACACAGTTGCAGAATATTTTGCCGAGTTGAAGAAATCAAAGAAGTTTTTCCTGCCCACGAGTGTAAGTAACCCCTAATTTCTTCTGGTTAGAGTTAAGATTCAGGTTCGTGTCAGAATTCGGATCTGGTTTACATCCGTATTAGGATTTGGGATCTAACTAGGACATTATTCTGCGACACTTTTCTTTATGCCATTATTGGACAGGAAGCAATGCTAGAAGAATATGAGATGATCATCGAAAATCGAATCGAACCCACACTAAAAGTACTTTTCAAGGATCACCCAGGACTCCCCTTGAGGTATGGAATGCATACCTTTGCTGCTTCCATTATATTGTTGCCTGGCATTCTGGAATTTTCAGCTGTTACGTTTTTCTGTTGCTGACAACGGCAGCAGCAAAATCTCTTCGATTTCTGCTTGACAGACTTGACCAGTCGAGTTAACAAGACCAGGATTATAATTAAATAAAAGGAGACGAAAATCTCAGAAATACTAGCGTAAAAAGGAAAGACAGAAAAGACGAACACGGACACAGACAGACGTACGGACAGTCTGCGCGAAAGAGCACACACTAAAACAGACTGACTGACAGACTCACTAGTTCACTTACGGAGTCACTGACAGACTCACAAACTCACTCAAATGGAATATTTTCCTGTTTCCACTAGAGTCGATCCCATGCCTTCAGACGGCCCCAGGGGGCAATACTCTTCAGGAACTGCAGACGGCAGTCGGCCAGGAGTGTTTTACGCAAACGTGCTCCGACCTGACGAAATGCAAGTTTTCTTTTTCATTTATCATTTTTCCAGCTTTCCTCTGTTGATCTCAAAGGGGGAGAGGGGGAATAGAAGGGTATGGACGTTCGTAGCTGCTCCCCACACACATCAAGGCGCGCGCGAAACAGAGTGAAGGAAACGGGCCTTGCGACTGTTTTTATAACCATGGCGTTCTCTCCAAATGCCTGTGCAGCCCACGCTGGATCGTTCTAAGGGATGAAAGGGACACGACATTAAGTCCTTCCACAAACAGCCTGCTGTATACCAAACTGATACATTTCGATCCCTGGTCACTTAGCGGTCCGTGTCCGTGTCAGAGATGCGAGTGAAACTGCTCGATGGTGTTTTGTAGCCTGAAATCCCGGTACAGTAATTCTGGGAGCACACTTGTCGTTTACATCTGTGAAAACGCACACACAGATAGAGAGAGAGAGCTCAAAAATGTGTTTTGGAAGTCAGCGATACACAACAAAATCCGTCTAAAATCCGTTGCTTTGTGGTCACAACAAAATTTCATGTAACTGTGCGTGCGAGTGTGCAGGGAAGGGAGGGGGAGGGGGCGAGAGGAGGGAGCTTGAGAATGCATGGAGTCGAGAGGTCGTTGACCTCAGTTTAACCTTATCCGAATCCTCCCCACGCAGATGGCGAACTATAACCGCCAGACACCAACTGGCGCAGAGCACCTAACAAGAAGAACAATTACAGTGTAATATCTTATAGTGCCTGCTGTCCAATTCTTTTCAGAAGCTTTATATATATATATCTGTGAGCCATTCCACTCTGTGCAGGCCAACGTACCTTATGATGGCACTGACACTGCATGAGACAAATCCGGGCCATCATTTGCAGGTAAGAGTAATTTGTAAAAAAAAATAAAATGATAGAAAGGGGTTATTTGTATTCAGAGCTTCAGAACACACATGCAGTCTCTATATTACCCCAAAGTAATAACACTCACAAGAATTCTGCTTGTATCTATGGTCCACAGATGAGTTACGCTATGACTGCAGACCTTCCCGATTTCCGCAAAAACAAAGAATACACTCCGAAATTCCGGGTTCCATTCGCCTTCCCAACGTACACTGCGTATGTAGAGGTAAGTATCTTATATATATATATACGAGTAACTCGCTAAATACGCAGCGCGATGCACGTTATAGATAAATGCGCTACCCGCAATTCCCTACAAGGGTATCTGTACTAGATATCCTAAACAAAATTTCCTATATTAACAGCATAAGTCTTACAGACTATGTGCAGGTATTTCGTGCTGCACAAACATCTAGGCGTACATCATTCTGATATTTTTAGGAGAGTAAACAGAGGTATTTTATGTAAAATAAATTGCAAAATACAGATTCAGACTTTTTTTCACAGGGCTGGGCATTGTACGCAGAACAGCTTGGGGAAGAGCTCCATCTATTCCAAGACGACTACGAGTTGTGAGTAGAATTCACAATCCCATCAGAACGCAGCTGTATCATTGCTTTTCTTCAGTACTTTTGTTTTCCCCGACACGTGTATAACATTATCTCTGGAGCGTGTCTACGAGACACACACACACAGAGAGAGAGAGAGTGGGGAGCCGAGAGAGGAACAGTGACAGAGAGGACAGAAGGAAAAGATGGAAGACAAAGACAGACAGGCAGAGAGAGACTAAAAAGGGAAGGATGAAAGGAAAAAAGTGAAAAATAATGAAAAGAAAGAAAGGATAAAAGTGCAGATGAGAGAAACAATGAAAGAATAAATGCGAGGAAGAAAGAAATACGTAATGCACAGAACTGTTCATACCAGAATAACGAATCGTTCTTAGGATGGGCTACTACGACTCAGCGTTGTTCCGCGCTTGTCGTCTGGTCATCGACACGGGGATACACTACTACAAGTAAGTCATGCGCTGTACTTTGTTCTTACTCTTGTTTTTTCTAGTTAACTTTTTTCTCCCTGTCTCGTCGGCTCTGAACTATACTTCCGCGATCACCGCTTCCTCTCAGTGGCTTACAGGAACTTGAGGCGCTCTGAGGGATGTCGTGCGGCACTAAGCATTCTAGAGCGCAGTCCAACATTTCTATCACCTATGCCAACCCTTGTAGCGCCTTAAGTTCCGGTAAGCTTCTATCAGCCGCTTAGCCTGAGGTACTTGCTACTACAGTGTACTGGGTAAATTCTGTTACCAGCTGGACTAGAGACCAAGCCATAGAGTACTTCCTAAACTACACCACGGACTCGCGCGCCGGCGTTGAGGTGGAAGTGGACCGCTACATCACGTGGCCAGGCCAGGCATGCGCATACAAGATAGGGCAGCTGAAGATCACCGAACTTCGCTCACTGGCCGAGGAAAAGTTAAGTAAGTGGACGCTGCCAGGGTCCAGTTTTGCAGGCTGGAAGCGACACTAGGATGCGATTTCCTAAGAGCTACCGGGAGTCTTGTCAACTGCAGTTTGGGAGTCGATACAACGGATGTCCTAGGGTCGAACAGCAGTCACAGAAGCATGGCAAAACTTTCTTGCTTCTCTGTAACACCCCTTATGGCGCCTCCCAAACACAGTCGACTGGGCTGCCCTTAGCTCTCGTGAAGCTGGGCCCAGCGATTTTAGATGTAACTATGGTGACCACAGCCAGTGCATGAAGTAAAAACCATTGCCCTCTGAAGCTTGACGATTTCGAATCTTGAATCTTGTTGATACTGAACGATGGTAGAAGACACGAACGATCGATGGTAGATGGTAGAAGACACGAACGATCGATGGTAGATGGTAGAAGAGCTGATGCGGTTGCTTAGCGCAACTGGCATTCCTCTCGCCTGCAAAACTTTCCAAAAGTTTGCATTAAACTACTTGTAGCGTTTAACTCTCTTGCTTTGATTTCCAGAAGAACATTTCGACATTCGCGATTTTCACTCTGTGGTGCTCGAGAACGGACCAGTGCCTCTGCGAATTCTGGAATCTTTGGTCGACGAGTGGATTGAGAATCACCACGAGAACGCCCCTAAACCACAGGACAATGACACCAACATTGGCATTAGTGACTGCATGTGTCCACCCAACGCCGTGGTCAGCTCCAAATGTCCGGCATCAGGGGCTTCCAGAAAGGCTTACTCGCAGACTGCAGCAGTGGTTCTAGCACTGAGCATCTTAGTCGTTATAACTTATATTTCTTCCAAACTGCCTGATTGTTTCAGTTACTGACGTTTCCTCAGTTTTTTTTCAGGTTAGAGTACAGTGTAGAGGAAACTAAACACTTGCTTACTGTAGTAACATTGTATACTGCTCAAAAGAATTGCAAGACCAGCTGGACTTTGGTGGAAGGTCACGGAGGTGTGTAATTTGCAATAACATAAAAACTGACCTTGGACATTTGGATGCACCGTGTTTCGTGCTGCATAATGCACGTCAGTGCGCGTGGAAATCAGTGCTGGCGTGTTCGTGCACACCACAGGAGGCAGCCAGATGTGCACTTAAAGATAATGTGTCGACGAAATGTCTGCATGTAACAAAGCAAAGCTGAAAAGATTGACAACCGCAACACACGTGCAAACCACGTGTAAGATGAACACAACTCGGCCACTGTCGGTATTTGTGGGCGCGATCGAAAGACTTGTAACCATGTCTTCAAATGACGACTCAATGATGCTGATGGCTGTAGGAAGGCATCGGGGTCTTGGAAGTCAGCTGACGGTTGGGAGGATCCGATTCAGTTATGTGAAATTGCGAGACCGCCGCAACCAGACAGGAAGTGTCAGCGGGCGCAGACAGGATCACATGACTGAAGTCCAGACAGGATAACAGATCTGTCGTCCTGTCGGCTTTATGGAACAGAACAGCCATCGCCAATACACTCAGAGAGCAGCTGCGAGCAGCCAGCAATGTCACCGTCAGCGACCAGAGGATTAGGACCCGGCGTCTTAAGGCCACCCTGTGTTCAAGGTCCCACAGTGCGACCTGTCCTGACGCCCGCTCATCTGGCCTGGGCCGGGCGTCGTCTGGCTTGGACACGTCAGCAGTGGCCCAGGGTTCTCTTCAGGAATGAGTCCTACTTTGTCAGATCATTTCAGGATGGCAGAATCTGCATCTGCAGGCGACAGGATAAGTGCTATCATAATGCCGCTGAGAGAGAGGGCGAATCGTTTGATGGTGGGTCCGTCACGATTAGGGGAGGAATGGGGATGGCCTACAAAACACCCCTGCACCGTGTGCAAGGCAACCTCACAGGCGTGGTCTATGGGGAGATGGAATTCCACGGACCTCATACTGCCAGCACTGCAGGCAACGGGACAAGGCCCCATTCTCCAGGATGACAATGCCAGACCACATGTCACCACCTTCCTGCAGCACCAGCAAGTGATTGGCATGGACTGGCTGGCAAAATCTTAGACCTTGACTTGATTCCCGATGCTTTGGAGACGGTCCGCGAATAGAAATTTGCTACGGCTGACGGCGCTTTGGAGAGGTTTTCGAACGACTTTAAAAAAAAATTGTAAAAAAAAAAATAGGGGGGCAAGGAATGTCACTGGTGTTTTCTTATAAACTTGTTTTCTATCGAGTTCCTTCCCTTAGACCACACAGTTCTAAACTGTGGTCTTAAAAATCGCGCGATCTTGTTTAGTAGTTAGCGAGACAATCGCGCGCGCTGTTTCCTGCATCATTCGGATTACTTTTCAACACAGCCTTTTACAAAGCGTTTACACTGGATGAATTTCAGGTAGGGTTCATTTAATTCTTTTTAAATTTTTATTTTAGCTTGCTTTGGATTTATGTTTTCATCGCTCACAGTTTTTTTTCTACATTTAAAAAAAAATAAGATAACTAGAGACCACGGGAAGTCAAGGCCTTCTTTAGTTCTTATGTGCGACTAGATGGGTAAAGCGCATACAGTGACTCAATATAACACCAAATAGCAAGTACTACTGAACAGTTTGTTTTAGGAAAATTTTATAATTATTTTGATGTTCAAAAACTGATCCTTCGAAACACGTGAAGTAGATTACTGCACTTGTAGTATCTTGCAAGTAGCGTTTATTTCAATCGTGCCGAAATCTGTGCGTCCCCATGCGGGCACAGTGGTAGTCAGTGGAAGACAAGCCTACTTCGAGACTGCGCTAGACACATTTGGGATGTGCTGACCCGTATACAGCATGCAGCAAACCACCCACTGCCATTAGACCTTAACCAGCTGCTCCTTTTACTTCAGCAACAGTAGCCAGCGATCATGAAAATGACCCCGAGGTCAAGTTCAATCCATAAGGGTGCTGTGTTTGCATGCAGGCCAATGGAAGGCATACACGTTCTTAACACTTTTCTGTGCTGCACATCCTCTGACGTTTGCGCCCTTCATGGCAAGGAATGTTGCTGTTGTAATGAAACTACCCCATCAGGTCTTTTGTAAACTCTGACCCATCAACCTTTCTTGGAAAGATGCTCAAAAGATTGCCAAAGACTGCTTGGAAGTGAAAGGACTGGGTGTCGAGGCCCTGTGCCCCAAAAGGAGAAAAGAAGACCAAACAACAAATGTTTTGTTGGTTATTAAACTAATGAATGGGGTACAGTTCAGCTTTATTGTGACTACCAGTTTTGGCTTCACGTAGCACATACAGTTTGCACTGGTCTTTCGATTCTTTTGAGCAGCAAAATAAAGAGTGTATACATGTACATATTGTTCACATATCTCTTGTCATGGATATATTATTATGAATGTACACACACATGGCCACCAGGATTTCAATGTCCGACTTTTGAAGACTAATAACCCATTGTCTCTAATCTTTGAAAACTCAGAGATGTTTCATTATCAGAAACAGAGTAACTGATGCAATTAATAGTCCTCTAGAGAAGGGAAAAACCACACGTGTGAAACAGATTTATTCTTAAAACATCTGAATGGCCACCAATACAAAAAGTGTTTACAGCAGTGAGCACAGAGAAAGATGCCATGCAGACTCTCAAAGATCAACTGGATCGCATGGCTGGCGAAATGTTTTCTGACCTTTCCTATAAACACGGATGTGCTAATAGGTTTCACAAGGTCAACATGCTTTAAAGAAACTTTTACATGTACAAAAGGATCCAACATTGCAAATCTATGAGCAGTAAATTGCCTTTTTGCATTTATTAATTTGCACAACATAAAATGTCCTTATCTTCTTTTAGTCTTGCTTATAGAGCTTTCGAAAAAAAGCAAAATTAAATTTTTGCTTTACTGTCACACACCTTGAAAATCTTGATCACTGTAACTTGGTGGCCATTTGTATCCAAGTACAGGGATGTCCATGAAATACAAATAATTGCTGTATGAATTTAACTAGCATCAAAGGTTACCTGAACTATACATGTATTGTTGACCATTTCTGGCTAAAATTGCTGAAATGCATTTACACCCTCGTGAGAAGCTATGCAAATTTTCAAACCGTTATCAGACTCCTTTTAGACTTTTTTTAAAAAGTAAAAGGAGGAACATAAACAACGACCAGTCTTCTCTGTAAATAAATATGCCAAGTATGATATTAACAATTGGTGTTGAAGGTCTTGTATTTTCTGTCACTAAATTCAGTGTTTGTGCTGAATTTGGCTTCTGCACCAGTGATTTTGTAGTGTACTAGATGGGTTGGCAAAAACACGGGGTTAATAATATGTCACCAGATATAGTAGTATAATAGTATGTCACAAGAAACAAAGGACAGAGACACGATTATCTGTCTGTATTAAGGTGTTACTGAACTGGCCACATCATAACACAAATCTTCATTCAGAATATTTGGTAATCCCCAGCTTCATCAACCTGGCATTGTCTGAAATTTTTAGAGCTGAAATTATAATAGGCATGCCACTTCTTTACGCAAATTGTTATAATTGATTTTTTTTTTGTGGTGGTGGTGGGGAGGGGGGGGAATTCATTCCAGCAGCTGTATGCACACATCCACACAAATACACACACTTGCATAAATATCCATCTCTAAAATTCCTATATGTCTGAACAAACCTGTCAACTGTGCATTTATTAAGGACATAGCACACACAACAATTTTGACATCTTCAAGGCAAATGAACACATGCGCTGCTGGCATAATACCCATCTGGGCCTGTTGAGTAGCGTTGGGACAACTCTATTCTGTCCACCTGATAGGTTCCAAAGTCAAAATCGCCCAATGCCTGCAAGTAGAAACTATGCTGGTTAGGAAAAATTATAAATGCTTCAACTATGAGGGAAAAAATTTTTTGTTGAAAAGGGGACAGATTATTGTGAGTATAGACAGCAGGGGAGACTGACAAGGGAAGTGAGGAACAAGGAGAGGTAATTCTTAACACTCTTCCACCATTCAGAGAGAATTTTTTCCCCCCTTTTGTTCCATAAGCTTCCTTCTGTAAGGGCTCCACCGATTCAAGGAAATGCAAGGACCTAAAGGTGAAAGAAGTCTCAGCTAGAATAAATCTTTCTGTCATTATAAGGCTTAACTAAGAACTGAACAGGTTTACTAGTTGCAAACATCAAAATATGTAATACAATCTGGTAATTTTAATATGGGCTTTTATATTCATGGAACCCATTCCTCTGGCTGACAAACTCTCACCCTCAGTATTGGAGATGCATTAAATGATTCCCTATCTCTTGCAGAGTCTTGAGCCCTTTGTGGCACTGGTTTCAAGACTTCACTTGGGTCTTTGCAGAAAAGTGTGTTCATCACTGTGATGTGCAGCTTAACGCGGTCATACTGCCGTTGCATTAGCTTTGCTTCAACAAACTTGTCCACCAGCACATCTGCCAATGCCTGCAATCTTTTTTTAAACAATAAACAATCTACAATGTTTATCACTCCATTATTTTCCATCCCCACTTCCCTGCACATTTTAGGCAGAGTACATTTCCCTTCCAAATCCAGTACTTGTACTTTCCCCTATCTCCAAAAGCAATCAACCTTGCCCTGCCCTCACAGCACTATATGTGTTATCACATTTGCAATTGCATTCCTTTGTGATGCCAACTATAACTTTTGAACACCACCACACACCAGACATTGAATGGAAACAGACTGATCTTGATGGATTCTGCCTGCGAGGGATCAACATAGTTGTCTGTATTCTTAATGACAAATACATGTAACAAAATGGTTGGAAGGCAAAACATCACAGGAACCAACCAAAACAGAACCTTTATTTGTGAGAAAGGTTGTTTTGAAACACTTGAGCTGAGAGCACAGGCTCTTGTTTCATGACTTTCTAGGTGCAAAATACTTTGTGTAGTCTATCATCAATGTTTAAAGTTACTAAAATTGCATGTCCTATAGTTTAATTTTATCATTTTAAGTTAAAATATCTGCACTTTCCTACAATCTTGGCTTTTTCAGTCATTAGACTGAATCTTTTGAAAGTAACATATGCATATCCATATAAACCTAAGCCAAAGTACACACACACATGCACGCACGCACAAAGAGAAAGACAGAGATGAAAGTGTTAATATTATCAAAAGAAAGCTGAAGTCCTTATGAAGTGTGCCACTTACTTTGTAGCTGATGCTCCAGGTTTAATTTTGGCATACAAGACGTCCACGGCCCCGGGATCATCATTCATGTACTCTAGGCCCTGAACATCTACTATCAACGGCTCTGCTCTGAGAATAGGCCTACAGTACAACAGAATGGAATAAAACACTGTAACCCACTTGTTCAGAACCTTGTTCATAAAACTGTGACAAAGGGCCTGCCATCTTCCTGTTAACATGCTGGTGATGTTTGTTAATTATATTTACAATATGACCTAGCTACTCATAGTTCAGGCTGGCACATACATTTTTTTTTCCCAGGAATAAAAGATTTCTTGAGTGAATGGGCCTGCGGGCATTTTTCTGTCTGGGAAGGAAATACAAACGCTGCCTTAACATCTAAAGCAGTAACGATGAAATAAATGTAGGCAATGTAGAAAGTTAGCAGAATAAACTTGAGAAGATGTGACCTGTAGCTAGGATTACTTTTAAGAGAACATACTGCTACATTAGAGGTTAATCTCACAAAATATGTGATACATGCACTTTGTTTTAGTCACTCACAAGATGTAGTCTTAACAATCACGAAGCAAATATGCACATTGTTTTGGCCACTCACAAGATGTAACAATCATGAAGCAAATATGCACTTTGTTTTGGCCACTCACAAGATGTAGTTGTCGTAACAATCATGAAGCAGATTTCTTGCTTCTTGTATCTCAGATTCACCCAGCAGCACCATAGTGCCAATTGTCAGATGAAGTTTTTGGGGATTCTGGAATATCGTTGCATCCACTCTTGAATCCTAGTAACACATACAAACATCTATTGTTGGATTTTAAAATTTCAAACCTGACATGGGTTGACAATAATGGTTTCTGACTGAAAAATGTATGAAAATTTGCTTTGTGTGTCCGTGCACTGGTGCTAGCCTGGACATTTAACATTCTTTACTACATGGAGTTTTCTTTACTTATATTAGTTATAATCCACATCAAGGTCCCTAAATCATAGGCATGCTCACACGGTGATCGGTGTCCATAACTTGAACTTTAAAATCTTCAAACTTTTCAATAATTTCCTCCCCTTGCACTGGTACTGACAGGAAATGGGTGAATGGCAGTCGCTGACGTGCTGAGTCAATCAAAACCTCAATTCGGGTCTTTGCCGATAGCACACCTTTTTTGTCATGCCCTTGTATAACTGACAGTAAAAACAAAAAGTTTAATACATAATAAGTGTTCAGACTAAGAATGTATATATACATAGGGCTTCTCTAGGTTTTTGAAGTGTAATTTTCCCCATACATAAAGTATTTAAGAAAAGCCTTAAAATCTTGTTTACTGTGATCTGTCCAACAACTTTGCTGTGAAAAAATTGGCGTTCTACCTTCTCAGAAGGCAGGAAATGATCCTCATGTAATTTGTATGTAAATTTACCTTTATCTTTATATGTAAAACAGAATAAATTACTGAATTGAAAATGAAAGTGTCACACAACAAAACACAATTTTGAAAAGCCACAAAACACATTTCATCCTCAGTACTACTTTTGTTTGGCAGCATGTCAGCGGCATAGTATAATTGTCACACTGGGGTATAGCTGAGGATTATGTGGGGGTGGGGGGGGGATGATGCCCTATTACTAGACTACACACTGAAACATCCACCAGACTGACAGCTGCAGTAACATTCACTGCGAGAGAGAGGTCTAACCGTCAGTGGAAAGCTAAATGTCTGCACAGCTTTTTTTGATTTAGAATACAATCTTTAGCCACCGATGGATTCAAACACACTACCTGTACCAGTCCTAAACCAATGAGCTATCTAGGCTCCCTACTGCTTTCGTTTGAGAGATACCTTCTATTGTGGATGGTATATAATCAATAATAATACAGATCTGCCTTCTGTATTGAGAGACAGAAACAGAAAATTGGACAATGTCAGCATTTGTATGTGATGTTTGAGAAAGTTCTTAAGACTTCTAAGAAAATATTCGCATATTCTGGAACTTCATGTGCTTCCAAAATGGATGTGAGTGCCAATATCCTGTCCGATATCCAATGGTATGCCTATCAAACTACCTCTAATTAGCCAGTAAGCAGTCCAGTAACTTGAAAGGCAGTGACCAGTCTACCTATTTCTCCCTCCTGACCCACTCTGGGAATAAGGATCCGTGTTTTTGTCTCCATCTCCAGCCGTTTCTTTGTCTCCCCCTTCTTCCCTATGATAAATTTGAAGTAGGTGCTGTGGTAGTTCAGCCGAAGAGAGAAGCCATTGCTAGTTTCTTCAATGTTGACATTTGCATCACAAACTTCGTCACTATAGCAACAGCCCAGGCCATTTAGTTCTGCAATACCCACAAAAAAAAGGGGAAACAAATATAGTCAACTAATAATATCAAGCAAACAAATTAAGACAGGACAAAACGTTCTCATCCTTTCAAACACATTTAAAATATATTTTATAATGCATACAACTATAAGAATACATTGAAGTATCATTCGATCTCAAACGTGTTTGCACGGTGTTTCTCTGTCTCTGTTCTCCCCATCCCAACCTTCTTTCATGATATATTTGTGTATAAGACATTAAGAGTGTGTGAGTTACTGGGTGGGTTGATGAATGTCTGAGAGAGTGTGTGTGAACACATATGCATGTGAGCATGCACACATGCGAACAGATGGGTACACTCACAGTCACACACATGCAAACATGCATTCACCTCATCCCCACTGCACAGATGCATTACTGGACGTAAGTAGCTATGACCAAAAAAGCATTCATCAATGGGAATTGGATGGTTAAATCTGCAATTTGCAAAGGAGAAATTTCCAATATCATAGGTCACTCTTCAGGCCGAAGACTATAACAAGATAGCAGAGGAGGGATGAATGCAGAATACATCCTCCCAAAAAATGTGTCATGTTTGACATGACTGCACAGTAGGCATACACAAGTTTCTGCTTTCTGGCAGAGATATTTTAAATATCCTCCTGAATCCTGATGTTGCATCAATAAAGGCTACTTGCTGACTTTTACACACAAAAGTGCAGGATCCTGAACAAGGGATCTGCGATTTCAATCCCATCAACAAACCATATACATATATTTTTCAAATGATTCAGTTTAAAATCGTGCATGGCTATATCAAGACTGAAAACAGCTAACTACTTAATTATTACTCAACCTGCCGAGTCAGTCTCTTCATCCTCTGGGTTGTAGTCTTTCTCCGGTCCCAACAGTTTCCTGTAGCACCGTTTTCCAATCCTGATCAGTGGAGGTCGCAGAATATCCATGTTCACAACTGAAAATGAGTCCAAATTATCATTCATAATCATAGTATTAAAAAAGTGTAGCACAGTAACCGCAGATCAACAAATAACATTTTGTTTCTGTTAAATATCTTTATAACAATAGCTCTGGCACATGATGCATTTGGATAATCTGTGTTATTAATGGGCCAACCCATTGATAAGGTAAATTGCTTTACAATGGAGTATTAGTGTGGTAATTATAGCTAGCATTATCTTTGATTAGACTCTCTGGGCAATGATATACTAATCTAAATACTTAAAACAGTAATATACTGTAACTGTACTATAGTATTATATAAGTTAATAGTAAATTCGTAAGAGGCGACCAAAGCTTACATTTTTTGCAGAAAAAAGACTCCTTATGGCTTTCCAGATCACAAGAGATTACCTCCCACAATATTTAAAACAAACATTTTGCAACGATTAATGATCAGATTACGAATAAGTGTGATCTAGTTAGTCGATGCAGTCAACTTTCGACTTCGCCAGACGATAGGAAGTTGTCAGAAGTCGTCACGGAAGTGGAGTCGTGCGCATGCTTCAAGGAAGGAGAAAGAAAACCAAGTGAATTCATTTTTGGGTTGATGGTAATAACTAATGGTTTTTGCTAATTTTTGTAGATTAGACTATCAGTGATATTTTATTGAATATGAGTGTGGGAACTTACGTTAACAATGGAGGGTTATGAGACCAAGTTCAGCGTTATTTTGAAGGGGAATTTTTTTCTCATGTCCCGTGTCGTGGTTCCTGATTTACAGACCGCGGTACATTTCAGAACACCCAGAACAGGCTGAAGCAACACTAGCTTTATCTTCGTTCATTTATTAGTAGGATTAAGATGCATCTCAACAATAGTTTTTCTTAACGCATATATATGTCATGCATATTTATATGCATCACTGATGCACGAGCACGGTGATTCTGGATCTTATTTTCCTGTTGCCAATGCTGCATTAGACTGATAAGTAAATGCTTTGCCATTTTTAAACCAGAGGCGACTTTTAATGTTTATGTTGGTATGCGTTTATTCATTATCAGTTTTACAGGGAAACCATATAATGTATTAAGTTTACAGAATGAGAATTGAGTGTAAACCATACAATTACAAATCATTTGTTTTGATAATATTGAACAATAGATAGCCACAGATATTATTTCATTTTCCCTTTGTTGACATAGCAGAGTTCATGAAGAAATTCCGATGGCATCTGAGCAAGAGAATGCCCATCAATCATTATAGTTCCATAGCATACGGCGATGTGACAGTTTTTACTGAAATAAATCATTAAATGGCAATTAAAGAAATGTAATTGCCAAATTGGGTTCAGTGTTCACTAAAATTGAGGTTATGAATTGAATATTGTTAACTGTTAAGTATGATTATATAGTCCAGTTTTATGCTCATAAGTCATAGGATCTTAAATCATTTTTGTTTCACTGTCTGTAAATCCACAGCCTGTGTGTATATTTTGTCTTCTCAGGTACCAAGAATAGAGATAAAACAACATGTGCTAGCCTTGTGAAAACAGTGTGACACCTATGGCCTAACACCAACAAGACTTCCAGTACCTGGTTGTCTTGGTTAACAACAGGTGTCACTTGCCTTTGGAGTTTACTTGAAAATCTTACAGCCCATTTAAGAACAACAGTCTCACTGATGCTTTCAGCTGGCAGTTTTTTGCCATCATCAATGGCTGACATCATGCTTCAGTGTGAAGAGCCGCAACTTACGGATGATTTGAACTTCACTTCAAAAGATGATCAAAGGAGTCCTGCTCGAAGCGTCAGCCCAGGTTTGTTAATTTTTAATCTACATAGACAAGCACAGTGGTGAATTTCACTTTCACTTTCAAACTGATATTTGAAATGCTCATCTTGAAAAGTAAGAAGACTGAAATTTAAAGAAATTTGCATTCATTTAAGCAAAGAGAACCAGTTAACAGAAAGTAGTCTCGGCTTTTTCAGATCTTAGCGTACATGTCATCTTAAATATATCTTGTTTTTCTTTTAAAAAAATTGAACGAGAGGGGGATGGGGTTAGGGTTAGGGTTTAGAATAACAAAACAGCACAGGACATTATTTTTCATAGATGTTGTTCAAAATGTTTGAAGTAAACAGCTTGTAAACGTAGTTAAATAATTTTTTAAATATTTGACTTCCATTTCAATTTGTTTTGTAAAACTGCAATACTTCTGTGGACAGTATTATATGGGCCACTTGTAAACCATCATATATCTGTGGACACTGGGATGACCACAAAGGATGTACAAGGTGAGGGTGTTGGAGGGTGTGATTTGAGCATTATAAAACACCATGCTCTTTTAAAATTGTTTGTAAAAGCTTTAGCTTCTCACAAAATGAATATCATTTTTGGATGGCAGTAGCAGGATAATGTGGTACTTTTTTAGCATCCTAATTAATAAATAATGGGGCTCAAGGAATTGTGAATGTATTGTATCTTTTTTTAAAATTTAACTCAATGACCAATCCTAGCGACCACGATGGCATGTGTTGGAAATACTGTTTGCACAATTTCTTTACTCCACAATCTGATTGTGTTAAAGGATTTTGTGCATGAGCATAGCTGGTAATTTAGAAAGTCCTATTGTCAAATATTATTGCTATTAAGCATCTGTATTTTATCTCCATTTTCTTAAGGTATAAACTGGGGCCTAGGGGTGGTGAGGGTGGTTGCAATTGGGGCAAAATTTATAAACCGAAGGTGACATTGATAAGGAATAATTGAGCAAAAGTACTGTATTTTAAATGTACTTGTTGAATGCCAAAAATCTGTCTTGTATTAAAATTGTTTTTAAAAATTCAGATCCTACTGCTGTTCACGGAAGCTGTGGGCTTTGGAACATTGGAAACACCTGCTTTATGAATGCAGGGATCCAGTCCCTGGCCAGTTGTGCACCACTACTCAAGTTCTTCTTTGAGCGATTTCAGTTTCATCAAAGTATGCAGGGAACTCTGACAGGGGCATTTTATATCCTCTTGTGTAAAATGTGGAGTGGGCAGTATAGCATCATCTATCCCCGGAATTTTAAAAGTCTGCTTGGGCTTTATCATCCACAATTTCGAGACTATCGGCAGGTAATTATTAAGAAGATAATGCTTAGTTTGTCCAACAGTCGTACCTACAAATTCAGCTACATTATCAGTATTCTTGCTTATGCTCCTTGAAGATCATTGGCTTGGCTTACGCATTGAGTTAAATTTTTTTTATCATTCCTTTCCGTTCTTTTTTTCTTACATTTTCCTGTTTTGCCACCTATATGGCACACACTTGCACAAAAATACAGGGGTGAACTACTTTTTTTGAAAAGACACATTATGATCAGTATGGATGGGTTGCAAGTGAATATGTCCATGCATAATAAAAAATGTTACCAAAAACCTTTTAGTCCACAATTCTATTATAACTATGCAGTAATGTTGTTAGTGTGGCTGTAAGATGATGCTGTCTTGTGGCTTAGTGGCTTTTTAAATTTTTTTTCAGCATGATTGTCAGGAGCTTCTTGCCTTGTTACTGGACACGCTACACGAGCAACTGAACCAGGTGCCAAGCATCTGTATTATGGATACTTCTGTTGGAGAGAAATCTGGGTCCCCAGACGACCAAGACCAGAACCTTTTAAACAACCAGGACAGTGCTACCGAAGGCCAGCCTGACGTAGGAGATGCAGAAAGGTCACAACCATCGACCAGCAAACTGAAACCCTTGCATGTCGAGTCTGCGGCAGCAGGAGAAGAGGAGGAAGATGTGTCTGGTTCACATGGGGAAGTCTCGCCTGTCACGCTGAGTCCTGGGACGTTGGCCGAATCTGGCCCTACGAGGAGCTCTCTCAAGAGGATGTCGGCCACAGCTGAGTCTGCCATTGTAGGTCTCATATCAGAGGACAGCAACCACTCGTCCATTTCCATTCACAGCACAGACTCAGAACAAAGCAGTGCTTTTAAAAAGTTGAAGATTGAGAATGAGGCTAGTGGTACATCTGGTCATTTCCAGACAGCAGCCGATAAATCATCATCTTCAAATACTTGTACTGAAGTGCCAGTCACTGCTTGTTCCCCATCGGTTTCTGCATCAGTGCCAAACTTTAGCATAAGATCAGAGGCAGCATTTAAACCAGCGGATGCAGGTTTTTCCAGTTATTGTAAATCAGCTGAAACCAAATTGTTAAAGCCCGTAGGTTCTGTCTGTTCTGGAGAATCAGGGACGCACTTTAGAAGAGTTGTGGAAAGTAGTCCAACTTTTTCAGCAGGAAGTGATGGCATCCCTGCTCACATATTGATTAGTGATGCCTCAGCCTGCATGGACAGTTCATCATGTAGTCCGTCAGGAAAACAGTCGGACCCAGAAATCCGTTCCTCATCATCTTCATACCAGGTGAACACGGAGCCTAAAGGGCTGACATCATCTGGCAGTCCACAGCTGTTACCCTGTCTAGAAGACTACTATTGTAAGGAGACAAAAACACTTAATACAAATGTCTTGGTCTCAAGTTATCTTCAGGGGGATATTGCTGTGGACTCCGAGAAATTTGCAAAAGTAGATAATCTTACTCAAGTGCCGGCAATGAAAGAAGTCAACTTGCTTCAGGAGGCTCTTCAAGACATGGAAGATGATAAGGTGGGTGACAGTTGTTTAGGGTTAAATATTATGGATTTAGCATTTCTTTAGCTCAGTGAAGAGTTGCCTTGAGAAGCAGTGATGCCATCTTTCAAAAAAGTGTGGATGGATCATTAAAGAAATTACTAAATTAGTCTTTGGTGGTAAGAGAACCGCAAGGTATGCAACGATAACATTTAGTGATTGAAATCTCCAGTTATAAGAACTGATTATTTTTTTTCCTGACTTTGCCTGTTTTTGTAAATACATGTAAAATAGTGTTTCACAAAACAATTTTTTAAACATCTTTGTTGTCTACTTTCACTGTGTGCTTACCCCTATAACTTCTTGCCTATGATTTGTTTTTGTTGCTTAATATCCAGTCGCAAATTCTTGCCTGTGACAGGCTCATTATCATCTGCTTCAGATTAATTCCATCCACTTACCACTGGCATTTATCTTAAAAATCATACATCACCAGAGTTGCCAACCAGTACATTTTGAGCATAGTTTATTATGACCATCTTGTGAAAATCAAGCATTATTCCTTTTTCAAAATAATTATGCTTAGGAAAAAATTGAAAACATGGGTGATAGTTGTTTGCCATCGAGAGATCAACATTTCATGAGAGAGCACAATGAAATTTTAAGCAGGAAACACGGTCTGGGGTGCTGTTGGCATGCCCAAAAATAGTTAACCTAGATCTCTAAACAGTCAGCTTTATCCAGCTTTCTTGCTGCAGTTCAGGTGTTCATGCCTTTATTAATATTATATTTGATCAACATAGTGAAGTGTGTTGTCGATAATGATGATACTAGCTGTTTTTCAAAGAGAGCAACAAAAGTGACACTTCAGTGATACAAAAATGATCACAGCAAAACATATCCATACACTGATGAGTCTGAGATTTTTTTGAGAAGGGAATTCACTGACTTTGCACAATGCAAATTTTGCAGTCTTCATTTTAGCATTGCACACTCTGGAATGTATGGATAGGGGGAGATGTTTTTAGAAGGCTGTGTTGGATGATTGGTTCAAAAGATGTATAAAGCAACACATCTGTCCCTCCCCCACAGATGAAGTGTGGTAATTTTTAGCATGTGTGTTTCATTATCCCTGTTGCTCTTGAGGATGTTTGATGGTCATGTATCACTATCAGTATCAGTAAGTGAACTTTATGCCAGTTCAAAGCATTTGATCATAGAGCGAATGTGTTGAGTGAAAAGGATAACACAATAAGTGATTTGCATGAACAGTGTGTTTTGAACAGTGGATGTTACTTTGTCAATTACTGAAATATTTGAAGAACATGGTGGCAACAAATAAAACATCAGCACCATAACATTTTGTATTCGCAATTTAAACTTCTAGGATTACACTCGAAAGACAAATTCATTACACTTAAAAGTCCTGAAGGGTTGGCAACTCTGCATCATAATCAGTAAATCACCATGAAAGTCTAGCTGGATAAAAGTTTCTAGCAACGGTTGCCAGCCTTCATGGACAAACTTATTCTTTTTGCTGTTTTTTTAATATATTATTTGATGTGTCTGTTTGTCTATCCAACCTCAAAATACTTAATAGACTTAAGACTGAAAGTCATGTCCATTTTTTGTCTAAACAGGTCGAGAAAACTCTCATTGGAAAAACGCTTGGCACCAAAAGGAGCAACATGACAGCTGGCACCAGCAGTGGCCAGAAAGCTAGTAACAGTGCCAATCTCAGGGTGGTAAAGACTCGCAACACTACAGTTCTGCGCAAGCATTGCCAGAACCTCAATGTGCTGAACAACAGCTATGATTTTGATGAGGACATGGTAGGATTGCACAGAACGGTGGAGCCAGCCATTCAGGAGGGGAAGGCGCTGGGCGGTCAGTGTGGTACTCCAGGAAGCGAAGATCCTGTGAAAATGATGGCAATGGCTGCTGAGATGACCCCACTGGAGGTCGAGAAAAATGTGCAGATGCAAGCTCTGTCCAAGTTTAATACTAATATCATCAAGGTAACCCCTTTTTGTGGGTTTTGTTTTGTGTCTGTGATGCATTTTCTACTGTAGGCATCAAATATGATACTTCCCAAGCTTGTGAATGCGATCTTTTATGGGTTCTGGTGACTTTCCACGAGTCGCCATATGAACCGCTGCAAGATCCTTCCATTCTTCCTTTTACCACTGTTTTATATACTTTTGTACTGGCATGATATAGCCTTCATTGCTGGCATGGTGTTGAAGCCCAAACCACCACCACGGCTTCTGTTACGGATTTAACGTTGAAGATGGTCTCTCTGGTCATGCTTGCATCTGGCTGCAGAGTGCATGCTTTTGCTGGCCTGGAGGCTGTGAATGCTAGGGTGCCTATTCGCAGTCTTTTTTACATGCTTCATTCCTCTTGGCTGCAGCCTGAGTGCATCAGGTGAGGGCATGGGCCACAACATTGGCAGTGTCACGATCTGTGGCATTGCATCATATCCTTGCAGCAGCTTACTGGCAGTCAGAGGATCCACTCATAAATTTTTTTATGGGATCTCTGTGTTTTTTTTATACGGTATCGCCCACTGGCTCCATGTGCTGCTCCAGGCTTTGGGTCATGGTACTGTACTGCAACAATAAAATCCAAATTTCTGTACTAAATATATATTTTTTAAACAATACTTTCCATGTCCCATTATATGCCCACCCACTTCTCCGCTGATAATTGCGGCTTTTGAAAAGTCGGTATGAATTGTCAGTGAGTAGTGCGTATGGTGGACCCACGGTGGTTGCATGTGCAGAGGGGCCTTACCAGGGTTATGTCTACAAACCTTTTTGTTTGGAATGTGCAGTTAAAGATCACTAAATCACTAGATCACTAGCAATTCAGGCCATGGTAAGTATTGTTAAAGAAACACAAATTTAAGAAATTCGGATTTTTTGGTCTCTTTTTATGTTTGGCCTTGTTTTTCCCCATTTTGTTCATAGAGCAACATCAGAGAAGACTTATCAGACAGAGCATCCCCTTCGGGGAGTACGGAAACAGAGGAGGCAGACATGGAGGCGGAGGTGGACAGCACAGAAGAGGAGGAGGAGGAAGAAGAGGAGGCAGCAGCGTCTAGTAGTGCAGTAGAGGAGAGTCGAGCTTTGCCCAACCCCGCCCGATGTTTCACCTCCGCTGATGTGGCAGCAGCAAACAAGGCTTGGGAGGAGTACAAGACTAGGAACAACAGCATCATCGTGGATACATTTCAAGGGCAGTTCAAAAGCACGGTTAGTAAGCAATTTTTCAGTTTTGTGGTGCATCGACCCATAGTTTTGTGTGGGATTTTTTTCTTAGTGGTGGTTGTGAGGAGAGGATGATAATTGTGGAAGAAAATTACAATAAAACTGTAGTTAAAAACTTAGAGATGTGAAATATTGGAGCTGGTGATGAAGTTCGATTTCAGTAGGACCAGATACAGTGCCTTGAACAAGTGAAAAACTAATCAGAGGCAGTGTACTTAATCATTCCATTGTGACCTTCAACATTCCCTGTCATGGTTAATCATGTATCTTATTATACACAGAAATCTGCTGAGCAGCAGAGATTTTCCACTTTTCTTTACCTGTCCTTAAATCTTCATTGGTGGGCTTAGGGGGTTTTTTTTAGAAAAGTTTTCTAAAAACAACACAAAAAAAACAAAAACAAAACAAAAAAGTTCAAGAAAACAGTTCAAACATTCTCCAGTGAAAGCAGCTTCTCAGGCTGATGTGTGACTTGAAAGCATTTATAATTTGTTATAAAATTCATTGTTATGGCGGATAAGGAGAGAAGTGGATTTGCAGCCGATCAGTCACAGGGCAGAATCCAAAAACAAGTTTAAAATCAGAGCTGTTGTGCATGGAACTGGTTCTGTGTGATACACAAATTAGAAGTTAGAACTAGATGAAAGAACTTTCTGTAGGCCTAACAATGCAACAGTCCAGGGTTTACAGGTCCTTGTTTTGCCATTAGCAAACTTTTGCTTTGATTTGCAAGAAAAAATGCTTTATTGTTGTCCTGACTGTACTGCAGTTTTTAGGCCATGCTATGTGCCATTGGTATATTATATCAGAAAATAGCATGTCATTCCTTTAAAGTACTAAGGGGGTGTCTGTGTTTCTGTCTTTCTGTCTTTCTTTCTTTCTCTCTCTCTCTCTTTCTCTCTCTCTTTCTCAGTGTGAAGCATTTGCTTGCAATTTACAGACCCATCAAAACTCCCAGATGGCCCATTGCCATTGCATTCTGATTCAAAGGGCCAGTGGCCTGTAGACCATTTGTCAGAAAACCGAGCACTGTATGTGATAGTGGAGGGAGCTGGGTGCTGGCTGGATCTGTGTGACATAACATGTATGATGGTCTTCACAACCATGCTACAAGATGTGATACAGAATGGCAAGCAAGATGATGTGTTATATCACTTACACAGTCTAACATGCTGTTTTCTTTTTCAGGATGTTTTTTTTTTGTTTGTTACAGTCTGAATCTTGTCTTTTATTTGTCTACTTACACCAATAATCTCTTACACTTTAACAGTTTGTGGTTTCTTCAACCGTTAAAAATCCTTTTCATGTAAAGCACAATGGGAAAATTCTATTTGAGCACATAATTACCAATTGATATTGGGTGTCATACAAATCAAAATAATATTAGAACCCTCGCTGCTTGTCAAGGGACTGTTAGAATTTCCAGAGTGCCTAAGACTTTTTTTGGTGTGTGTGTGTGTGGCCGGTGGGGGGGGGGGGGG
>SMGT01011404.1:103173-113647 GCA_004794575.1 Lanistes nyassanus
TTTTAACCTTTCTTACTCACTGTCCCCTGGTCTTTCTCCTGCCATGCAGCCTATGCGCCACTTCTACTGCAGATAAGTCTTTTTCCTTTTCGTTTTTTCGTCGTTTTTTTCGTCCTTTGTGTGTCGTCCTGATGAAGGGGTAGTGCCCCGAAACATGTAGATTGTCTTGGTCTTTGTCCCTTTCTAGCTTGGTACAGTTCCCTTGTTTTACATTTTATTTTCATTTATGCTTGAAAAATCGAACATTTCTGATTCATTCACCTAATCAGGAATCCCGACTCTCCCAGCTACTTGGTACATTTAAAAACATCCCCTTTTCAACATCTTCCTCAAAATTCTCATTTAAAAAAATATATAATGTACCTTGTTCTTCTCACTTCCAGTAGTTGCTGATAATTCTCTTGTTGAATAATCTGCATCGTTGAAGCCATAAAACATTGGCATCTAAAATAAAATTCATTTGTGAAGATATGGGGCTCAGAATTGTTTAAATTAGCAAGAAAATTTTGTAAATTGATGAAACACACACACACACACACAAAAAGACAGGTGGAACGGGAATGATGAGGGAAGGATGTGATTAAGAGACTAGATTCAACCACTGCAGCCTAAACGGGTAACTAATTCAGGAACATAGTGTGAGGCAGATTTATGTCATTTCAGCTTCTTTCTGGCAAGCTGCTTCCAAGGATACTGTAAGTGTATTGTAACTCTCCCTGCCGAACAAATCGCTAGACTGCAGTGGGTTCAAAACCACACTGCAAGACTTGTCTTGAGGCAGTCAAAGGTGGAGCATGTGACGCCTATGCTCCATCAACTTCACTGGCTCCCTTTCAAGTGCTGCATTCAGTACAAGATAGCTGTGCTTGCATATTGTCACTTTGATGGTTCAGTGCCATTTTATCTGTCGGCTGCCTTTTCTACCTACCGTCCCACCAGACAACGCGGGTCCTCCTCTGAAAACTTAGTCCCGAAAACTAGCCTCAAAGCTTTTGGTCAGCGTTCTCTTAATTTTCCTGCCCCTGATGTCTGGAGCTTGGTGCCCCTAATGTTTGGAACTCACTGCCTGCTAAACTCAGGGATGCTCCTACACTTGGTTTATCCAAAACATTTATATATTCTGCTACAGTTATATTTTCTCAGACAGTAGTTTTGTGGGCATACTGTGTGCAGTAAAAATCTCACACCTCCTGATCATTGGGGAAAAAACCAGCCCAAAATTTAAAAAAAACCTTTCTTTTTCTGCTCACAAGGTTCCTTTTCAGCATAATGCAAGTGCTTTCAGCAGAAACCATAAGCAAAATATGGCTGAATTTCTGCACAAAGTTGGATGAAATTATCGGAATATTCATCCTGGCACTTGCTGTGCTTGTTTGTGGATTCTGTGTTCCTATGTTTTTATTCTTGGGGCATAGGTAAATATGAATATGATTATAACTGCATCCTTTCAGATTTATGTGCATAATAAACACAGTAGCTTTATGGAACACTGTTGACCCTCCAAGCTTCTGTGTGATTCACTGGTTCTTCTAGTTTTTTTGTTGGCTAAACAGTTACATTTTGTGTGTTACAAAAATACCAGAGGGTTTCAGTGATGAGGGGAAGGTATTATCACTACTGCCATAATTTATTCCAGAGAGGAAAATTCTATTCAGGTTTCTGAGATTATTTTGCTAATCTTTTTAAGGTACTTGCAAAGAGTTTAACTTGGTCAAGGACTTGCCAGCCTTGGACGAGAATGGTGATCATCTCATGTCGCTGGGTGTCCCATTATCGCTTGCTCCAACCTACTCACTGCCATCATCACTCTCTACTGCTGCAGCAGAGCCCACTGAAGAAAACTCCAGCCTGTCGATCTCCGTCAGTGCGCTTTCACAACAGGCAGAGGCAGATACTACTCACAGTTATGACTTTTACAACTGATACAGCAACCAAGTGTAGTGAAACCATGAAAATGATATTTTTCTAAAGTCGAGGTCTAGTCGGCTCTTATAAACTGTAGTTAAATTAAAGCTGGCTAGATTTTATGTCCGGTCAGAATGTCTTTGCTGCTAGTCTGTGCTTTCTATTCTTAGGCATCTTTGTACTCATTTGTGAAGACCAAATAATGAATATAGAGGCCAGTGATGCAAGACTGTCTCTTGATGCTGGAATGGGATGCAGCGAAGCCGTGTGCCCTCACTGCCATTTTAATTTTTGCATTGTCACTTCCAAAAGATTTTTGTTCTCGACTTGAAATACCTTTCTGTCGTAAACATGGCTATGTAAACTTCATATTGGCTTTGCAATCTGTCTCAACTAAAATAAGTTAGTGTATAATAATATGGTCACAGTGACTTGTCACTGGTACTGTTGGTTTCTTGAGATGGCTGGGGGGTGGGGGCCAGTCGAAAGGGGGTATACGAATTGCCAGCTGGTTGTTAAACATAACAGGGGAAAAAAAACCTTTCCACTTCTAAATTTGTTTGTTGCCATTCCAGAGCATTTCCCTTTTATTTAGGGATTTTGCAAAGAAAGTTGATTGTCAAAACCCAACAAAAGACTCCTATATTTACAGTAGAGATCTGCAGCATGGGCCTGCAGTTTTGTTTACATGTTTTGGGGGTTGATTTTCCCTTCTGTCAGTTTTCTGGGGACTTCTTAATTTTATTTTGGTATACCAAAGCATGTGAAACATTGTGTTAGATAACTCTGCTTCCAGGTTTGAAAGCTCTTTCTTTACATGTTATACATACTGTTTACTGTTAATTTGCTAATGCCTTTATTCAGTTGATAAGTATTTCACAGTTGTGTGCAAAGCTCTGAATTCCAGACACCTTGCTCAAGATACATCAGAACTTCTTCCAGAAGACAATATTACCCACATATTGCATCAGCATTCTGTTTCCCTTGCTGCATGAGATTTTCTCATATCTGAAAATATAGCCATCCATTCTTTATAAGTGGAAATTGTGCTCACACATTGCTGAGGATATTTGTGACCCTTATTTATTTGACAGGTGTTGTGGGAGGGGATGATGGTCAGGAGAGATTGCAAGAAATCTTCACTTTATGTATCACTAATGTGCTAGACTTTAAAATGCAGAAGCTGATTATCCCCTGCCACTTTTTTCTTTAAAGAGGATGAAAATTTCAAAGGCACAGAAATTTCCAAGTGAAAACGTGAGGAGAGATATGGTGGATTTTTTTTTGAATATTGACTTTAGATCAAGTAGGACACTACCCATATTGCAGTGAAATAATAGTGTGGAAATAAGCTTTTGTGTTTGAACTTTTTTTTTTTTTTTGCCGTCAGCCAAGGAATGTTAGATGAGCAGAAACAGTAACAGGATGAAGAAGATCTTATCATTTTAAAGCAATTGTAGAGTAATGGTCTGCCTCTGCAAACCACAAAATGATTTTATCTTAATTCTTTTAAGGCATGCATCTTCCAGACTGTGATATCGGGACTTTTGCCAATACCGTACTGTCCATATCTTTGATGTATTTGGTGGCAGAACATCTAGTCTCTGAACACATGTAACATCGGAGGAAAGAACTACACACACAAAAAAAATAATTCATACAAACGTGCATCTCTTGGTTGTATCTGAATGTTACATAGCATCCCTACCCTCTTTTAGAACTTCAAGAATCTACATGTTGTAAATTTTTTCATTACTAGAATCACTATATTTGTCATATTACAAAAGTAACAGCTTTTGTGAAGTAAAACATTAACTTGATCCTCAACCAGAAAAAAATGTTTGGGGGTGGGGAGTTTAATGACATAGTTAATTATAATAAATTGACTAGTTTAATGAACTCTGCTGCGCAGAGTAAATCGAGATTATTCACACCTCACATACAGTGCGAGATGCATTCAACTTTCAGAGTTGCTGTTAGCAATGTTATAGTCTCAAGTATCAACTTTTGGGCGTTTTAAACATCTTGTGGTTTTGATGGAACTACATGACTTTCAGAATGCCAAATGTTCTCTATGTCCTTTTAGAGTGTGATACAGGTGTAGACATCAGCCATTTCTGTAGTTGTGTCTAGTTGTTAGTTTTTGTGAGATGACTTAAGTTTATGTGTATATGTCAATATGTGCAAAAGAATGCATGTCGGTGATATAAAATAAACTTCTGAATTTTCCTTTGTGTCTGTGTGTGGAGGGAGAGGGAGAGAGGAAGGAATGAAAGTAAATTTCAGCTAAATAAGTAAACATTGGCCAGGTGCCACAGGCTTGGTCGACTGACACCCTAGATCACAGCTGACCGCCTTGGTGGTCTAGTGGTGAAGGCGTCTGCTGTTGAGGTAGGAGCTGGGGGCCGTAGTTTGCGACAGCAGCCTGTGTGGCAGCACGTTAACTTGTCTTGGCAATACTGTCCTGGTATGCACCTCGTTTGCGGCTAGACGTTAAGCGACAACCAATCAGCCAGCCTAGATCACAACCAAAATTGCCAAAAGAATAACTATTAACTGAAGACAACAACTTATATCGAGCTAAAAGACGTCAACGTTGCTGGGGCAAACCCGGGCTTTTAGTAACTCCAGAATGCAAGGTTCAGGCTGGGTTTCAACGTTAATGCAAGCAAATGCTTTCTTGGTGCTTGGCCAAAGTAGGCGAAGTTGAGGTACTATAAACGATCTCACGGGGCGATAAATTCACACTGGAGCCCCTCCCTCCCTCCACCAAAAAAAAAATGCCGTCGAATAAGTTCTCTGAAGCAGTGCCAGAGTATAACGATTGGGTGCAGGGGAGCTACTTTCGTTTTTCGCATAGGGAACTTTTAAAAACTTTCTTCTGGGTGGAGATTAGGGAAGGGGTAGTGGTGGGGGTTAGGGGAAGGGTTGTGGTTACAACAATCGCGAGTAGTACTGCACTGTTACGGCCCGTGCAATTTTCTGCATAGCGTATAAAGGTGACGTATAATACCCTTTGTACATGATAAAAAAACTCCTTACATGCTCAGCTAAAAGGTACATTTTTACTCATGTGCATGAGCTTCACGTTTTGTCGCAAAGACTGTGCAGTTCGTTATGTCGCACAGCAACTCCGGGATTGTAGACCACTTGCATATTGAGCTAAATTAGAATTTCGAACAATTTGGAGACCAACAGAAGCGGGTACATACTACATAGTATGTCGCCGATGGAGCGACCAAAGATCACCCATGTCATATTTGACGTAGATGGACTGTTGATTGGTATGCAGATATAAATATCAACTTAAACCCTTTCGTTTTTGACCTTTTTGGCACTGATACTACATCTGAACATTATTTAATATATGTAGTCACATCTCACTGATCTCAGGATGAGGATAACTATAGTTATATAACTAAGAGTCTATACCAAGTAAACTGTAGATCGATATATGTAGACCTTGTACAGCTGCAAAGCTCGGTAGCCCTTTCATTGAATTCATGAGGACTTTTCGCTTTAAAGCAGACGATACGGTTCATTTACAAAGACAGTATAGAGTACTTCTGTCGGTGTCAGAAAATATTTTGGTAGGATCTTCTCAGCATAGTCATACTCATAGTGATAGTCATAATAACTGCACTTATAACTTTGCTGTTACGTCGAAGTAGCCAACAATTTACGGGTATGTTTTTATTGGCACAAATGTTTCTTGAAAATGGCAGTATCATTTGATTTTGGCCAGTAACTTCCATACTATAAATAGTGGACTGTTCTGTCTAGCGTAAATAGAAGTTGTTTGTGATAGTCGTCCCGTTTTAAATTACAGACACAGAAAGTGTTTACTCCAGAGTCATCGAAGAAATATGTTCAGAGTATGGAAAAACATTCACCTGGGACATTAAGGCCCAGCAGATGGGTCAAACAGAAGAGAAGGCAGCGAGAATCATTATTGGTAAGCTCTGGATGTGTGCTTACATATATGTATATATGTATCTATCTCTGATGGGTGGGAGAGAGAGAGAGAGAGTTTTAGAGATATACAGGTGTCCTCCCAAGTTAATGTTCTTAATGGATGACATTTTATGGGTTGCAGATGCCCTGCAGCTTCCCTTAGCACCAGATGACTACATCAGCCGCTGCAAGAAAAAGTTTGAAATTCTTTTTCCTGATGTACAGTTGATGCCTGGTACGTTTCATCCATCTGTTGTGTACATTTTCGATGCAAGAACCTGTGTTCTTAGGAAAACATACAAATTACAATTAACTATTTTTAAAATAATCAAAAAATGAGAGGTGCTTGGAATACCGATAAAATATGGAGTTACAGTATAGTTCTAAGCTAACAAATGCAAACTACAGAATATCTTTAAACTACAAAAATATTTTTAAAAGAAAGTTGGGAGAGCTACCAGTCATATCCCCTCGACAGACACAACATATCTCATTACATTTTACCAGGAAAAAGTGTTCTTTAAAATGGAATCACCAAAGCAAAGATCTTATTTATATGACAAGAAGGGAATCATCATCTATTCAGAGTTCATTGTATTAGCAAGGTTACTTTTCAGAAATACATGTCTCTTATTTCCCCTTTTGCCTTGTGGTGCAAAACTGCTGGTAGGTGGAACCATTTTCCTCTAAACAAATGAACAAATCAGAATGCTATTTTAGGAAGATGACTTCGGAGATAAGATACCATAGACTACGCAATGTATTTTATGGAAATTGTTACTGTTGTCAGTAATTTTGGGTATTTTACATAAACTCTGTTTAATTTCCTTTTCCATTGATGTTCAGAAATACATTTCATATGTTATTTAGTTTTAAATACTTACTGCCTGTCTTTGTCAACAGGAGCAGAGAAACTTGTTCTTTATCTGCACAAACATGGTGTCCCAATAGCCCTAGCATCAGGGTCAGACCGACACAACTTTGAGCTGAAGACGAAAAATCACCAAGAGTTTTTCAGTGTGTTTCATCACACAGTTCTCAGCAGCAGTGACCCAGAGGTCAAGCATGGAAAGCCTTCACCCGACTGCTTTCTTGTGGCCGCAGCTCGATTTCAGGATCCCCCTAAACCAGAAAACGTGAGTTGCATTGGTTTCCTCTTATTAAATTGTGTTTTTTTTTCCCGCGTGAGCTTTGTGCAAATGTTGTGAACGTGCTGTTCTTGTATTCTTGTCAATTCTTTTGTAGGTTCTGGTTTTTGAGGATGCTCCCAATGGTGTACAAGCAGCTGTTGCTGCTGGAATGCAGGTAGTGTGGGTGCCAGACCCTCGAGCTGATAGATCTCTGCTGGACAGTGCATCTGGTATTATTTTAGACTCCCTGGAGGAATTTAGACCAGAAGACTTTGGTCTGCCACCCTATAACTCTATACACGAATAATAACTTCCAATCAGTAGTGAGCTGAATGTGTCAGGTTAACTATTCACTGTGTGCGAGGATGACGTGTATTTTATATTTTTCAGTTAAATATGAGGGGAAATCAAGCTTAAGTTAGAAAATGGGATCTTTTAGTTAATTGAATGAACCCTAACAAAATTGATAATGTGATTTCTCAGTGTAGTCTCCACCATTCTCAAAGCACTTGCACCACCTGCCTGGAAGTGATGGATTCCAGCAGAATAAAAGTTTTGTCTTGTCCTCACAACCACTTGTGCACTGTTTTCTTCACATCATTATCTCTCTGAAATCGACGATCATAGTGTACGAAAGCGATGCCTTTCTTGAATTTTTCCTCCCAGTTGTAAATCTTAGCCTTACACATACAGCCTTTATTATACACCTTGGATATCTGTCGATGGATTTCAGATGGGTTTTCACCTTTAGCATGTAAGAAACTGATGAATGAGCGCATTTCTTCCTGGGAGTAAGTTTCCAGTCAACCCGCCATTTTCGAGGCTAACTTTAGCTTGACTCCCCCTCATAGTTGATTATGACAGTTGATTTAGATTTGATTGGTGAAAGGGACCAACCATTGTTTTATTTTGGAGTTGTGTAAGACTTTCTAGGACACTTTTTTATGATACAAGTGCCACCCATTTCAGCCATTTTAGTGAAAGAAGGATTGTGTAAACTGCATCTTTGAGCAATAGACGTTAGTCTGAAGCAGATTTATATGTTGCATTACTTGTGGAACTGATGGAATTTAGAGAGAATTGGCGAGTTATCATTATTTAACTCATTCGTTACAACATGCATTCAACTGTTGCGGTTGCTTGGATATGCATAGATTTCAGCACATTTGAAATAAATGATGCTTGCAAACTACCACATGTGCAGTAATCCACTTCACGTATTTCGAAAGATCAATTTTTGAACATCAAAATAATCATAGAATGGTACTGAAAAATTGTTAAATGGTATTTACTATTTGGTGTTAGATTAAGTCACCGTATGCCTGCGTGGTTTTGTCTCATGTAGGAAGATCATGACTGTGGTTTCTGTGGATCTTAGAAAATATATTGGAAAAACCCTATCAGCGGTAACAACATTCCAAAGTAGTCTGAAAGAAAAATTGAAGAAGAATAAAATAATCCCTACCTGAAGTACATCTCGTGTGAATTCTGTGTAAAAGGCTGCATTGAAAAAAGTATCCTCGTCATGGTGAGTGCCATTGTCGCATGCTTTTGAACAGCTTGCTTGTATCAAATGCGTTGTTTCCCTTAACATCATCTGTTTTGTTGTCTAATGGAGATAACTCTGAAGAAAAATGATTCATGGAGGTCAGAATACGAGTTACTTCCCTTTCCACTGAACCAGCTTATGTTGAGCCCTTTCAAAAGTTGCAGTAAAATCTTCTCTGGCATGTCAGCATATGGTGAATATTTGCCGCATTGGGAAATGTTTTGAAACCCTGTCTCTGACGGAAGAGCTTTTTGGGCTTTTTTCTTCTAATTCAGGGAAAGAAAATCTTTTTAAAATAAAATAATGTTGCAGTCGTTAAAGAATAAAAGCTCTTTTAATCATGTTTGCTTCACTATGTGATAATGGTAAAGGAAGTTCTAACTGGAGAAGGCCAGTGCGATACATGTTCACCATGGATCTCCATTAAATCCATGAAAGGTCCATGATGTTCACTATCAAGTGGAGAAGCAGTTTTCTGATTAAAAGCTAAAGTGCCTTTATTCTTTTTCAATCAGTTAATGCAAGTAGATATTGCTGTGAATAAGTGGTTACCACTATACCAGTAATTGCTACAATGTTGATCTGCCAACTTTAAGAGAACAAACGTGAACCACAAGAGCAAAATCAGTTAAAACTTCAGTTGGAAAAGTTCTCGTATTAGATGTATATGTATACATCCGTCCACTAGTCTGGCTCCAAGCAACATTTGTCAGGCCAATATGCTGGCAGATACATTATACACACTTTCACAAATCAATATCAGCAGTACAGATTGTTTCAGTTTCAGATCGCCAAAAAAAATCTGCCATTTTGTTGAGGCGAGATATTAAGAATTTTTTTTAGAAGGTTTTAGAAAATCAGCAAAGGGCAGGACATACAAACTAATGAACTGATTCTAAAAAAAAATTATTTATTTTCACATACCTTTTGCCAAATTTGGTATCCTGTTATTTGTTGAACAGCATTGCAAACAAAGATGGAGGAAGCTGATCATATACAAAGAGTTAGATTTTGTAAAAGTTATATGTTAAAATCAATAATAGCATAGCCATTTTTTTAAAAAGTTGCTTTTTTAAATACGTGGACCAAGAACACTAGCCAGATTTATGGAGTATTCTGAAGTCTTTAACTTCATCATTCTTAAACATCTAGTTCACTAAGAATTAATTCGCTTCGCATGTAGTTTTTTTGTTTTGGTACAGTTAATGAACTTGCAGGATCCACAGGTGAACTACAACACATTGAACATAACTCAGCCTACTGCTGCATTGGAGCCAAATACTTGGCCAAAAATACTAACGAGTGACAACCGAGAAATAGGGGTAAAATAAATTAATAAAATAAATTAATGCATAGAATTATTTTTTGTTAGTTTAGCCATAGTTTTAATTTTTCTGTGGGATGTAACAAAGACCATAGAAAGTGCATGCATGTATACACTTGCATCCATCCGTAGTTGTGTACAGGTTTCTTAGGATTTCTGCTGTTTAAACTAGCTTCTGCTTATCAGAGTTGTCAAACTCTTCATAAATGCTCATATCCTCGTTGGCGGAAGATGTTTCTGGATGTTTCTTTGTCACGATGCAGGCACTGCTTTCCAGGTTTTTGGCTTTGCTTCTTTGGAGCCTTGTCTTTGGTCTGCCCACTTTTATGTTGCTGTATTTGAGGTGGTCGAAGGCACCTGTGCACGCAGCTAGGCACTTTTTGTGGAACCTCTTCCCCGGCCTCAGCCTGAAATCATTGATCACTGGATTGACACTTGTGGCAGCTCTGGATGTGTTTTACAGTTTTTGATTTGCGTAGCCCATGTCTCTGTCCAGTCACCTGCCCTCTAGTTTTTTTAATACTTCAGATTACTTCCCTTCTTTGTTTTTACACTGGCACTGATTGCTAATACTACCGCTACTACCACAACTACCCCCCCCCCCCCCCCCCC
>SMGT01011404.1:113670-138869 GCA_004794575.1 Lanistes nyassanus
TCTCCCCCGGCCCTTTCAGCTACCCCACCATCCTTGTGTGTGACCTGGTGTATCTATTTTGCTTGACTGTCATCTGTCCAGTGTCACCTCTTGGCATTAAAAATGGTAGCGTATATTTTAACATGTTTTGAACAGGATGCTGGGAATAGTGAAGACATCCTCAAGACCTTTGTTAGAATCACTTGGCATATCGTGTCACACAGACTGAGCAGGAAAAGGTAGCCGTTGATAATCTCTTTCCCATAAAAGAAAAACAAGTGACTGCCGCTTGGAGGATAAGCCCAAATTAAATGTAAAACTAGGGAACTGTACCAAGCTAGAAAAGGGACAAAGACGTTCTTCGTTCTGGGTTCTGGGTTCTTCGTCTTTGTCCCTTTTCTAGCTTGGTACGGTTCCCTTGTTTTACATTTAATCTCTTTCCTGTTAGGTAACTAACACTTGTATAACTAAAGCAGCAAAAGGGTATTTAACAAGATGTAACTCTGGCACAAGTCAGTCTTCAAAGGATTGCTTACCGCTTCAGGAAGAAAATTCCTGCGATGCCAATAACAGTGATAGCTGTCACAAGAAAGATGCTGATGATGACGAACCTTTGGCCTTTGGGGATCCACTGCTATGAAGGGGAAACAGTACCGCTGAGGTGTAACAGTGGCTGTACAAATCTCATTGTTATATTTCAGGGCATAACATGTTAAAGGATAGGACTTAAATCATGTTAGGATTGCAGTTTTAACTTACAACTACATTGTGCTCATGAGCTGCAAGTCTGCAAATATTTACATTGACAATTATAACTATTTACTTGCTGATTTAATTATCTGATTATCTAGATGCGTGCTTTACACCTTTGAGAATAAAATGACAGCTTTGACAGCAGAGTTTCACAAAGAGCCCATGCTTGACAAAGCCGTTGGCTTAGGATTTACTTGTGGCAGCCTTAGATTAAATCAAACGGAAGCGAGAACTACTTTGGCATGAATTCTGTAAAAATAAATCTGTTCAAATAAGGTTGAAAGGATAATAACCAATCTGACTTTTAAAAAAATTGTGTTTCCCTTGCTTAAAAGATAACAGGAATAAGAACATCAAAGCAACAGCCCATCATCATAATTATTGTTCTCATCGTCATCACCATTGCCTTGGAACTGCAGGACTCACGTCTATGGCAGCAGGTGCACCATCTTCTTGGAAAAGGGCAATGACTGACAGGTCGGCTTTGACTGTCTCGTCTGCTGGGTTCTTGACTACCACACGAAACTGATACAAGTTCTTGTCAAGCTGCCTTGGATCAGCCTTTACACGTACAGTTCCATCAGGCTGCACGAAGAACAGGCTGCAACGGATCATTTGTGTTAAGGAAGCAGTAATTTTGCTACAAAGTCCATACACACCTGTGCGTGCAAGCTCGTGTGTGTGTAGAGGGTGTGCGTTTCCCCACCCCCTCCCCCCAGGATAAACAAAATTGTTTACTGCTTTATAGCCATTGTAGGTTTATATGCAAGGGAGTGTACTACATGACCGGCTCCCTGAGAACCGTACAGATACTTTGCTTCTAAAGGAACTGCATGTGTGGACTGATAATGGCTTGGTTGGTTAACCCCATGTCGCCAACAAGGGCTTTCTCATGACAAGTCAATGTGAGAGGCTTGGATAGTACAGTTTTGGCAGATTCTTGAAGTGCTGGATCACTACAATCTTTTGACACTCTCAATCCTTAGACAAATGCAATCTTGTGTTACTTCAGTCCTCACATACCAACAATTCCTAGATATCAACAGATGACTTCAGTCCTTAACCACAATTCTTGTATAATTACAATCTTAAATAGCTCAATTCTTATATAATCTATGTGAATTTTAATCCTTGGATCAGCTTAATTCTTGACGCCTACAGTCCTTACTCTCTCATGGCAGGCTCGAAGATTTCAATGCTGCGCTGTGGCATCACAGTCAACACCTGGATTAGAGAACAGTGATGCAGATCACACACGATTTTGTTTGCGACTTTCGAGGTTTTCTTCGGGGTACGCACAAGGCACCGGCTAGCACCATCGTCTCACACTAACAATATAATCCTCATTTCATACATAATTGCTCTCATCTCACCCTTCCCCAATGCCTGTGTATGTGTGTGTCGTGGCTCTTTCCTTAATTGATTGTGAAATGGCTCCATCTCGTAGTGATTTGGTACCATGGGGAAATGGGGTGGCGTTTTTAGGCTGTTCAGTGTAAGATCCACTAGACCGAAACTAGCAAGATGGCCATTGAGGAGAGGCAATTTAATATCTGGAGAGATTGCTGAATGAATTGAGTCTGCACAGTGTTTTATCTCCAGGATGTAAAATAGAAGCCTTGCCCACTGCTGAATTCGACCCAATGCAGGAAGCTCCGATGTTGTACCCAGCAGGACAACCAGCCGTCTTCCTCCCTCTTCCCCGCACTCCCTACCCGAAAGTCGCAGTTACATTATTGTGTAACCTGCACTTTTCTATAAATACCACCATCCCACACAACGTTTCTCATATCTCACTCATCAACCTTTGAGTGAGACTGAGTGTTCGTGCAAAAGAAGGGGGATTCACCGCGATCACCCCTGACTTTTTTCCCAAAGAATCAGTCTACAGCTAAATATGATACACAATTTACGTATATACATACGACCTGGACACGGACGTTGTGGCACGGGCTTTCATACATCTGTGTGTGTGCACGAGTGTTCAAAAGTTGTGCTGAGGGACCAGAGCTAACCAAGTAGAGGAGTTTTGCTATGCCTTTTTCATACGTTAAGAGCGTCCATGCACTTCAGACGGCAGCTTTAGGGATGGAAAAGCGGTTATTGGAACAATTGTTTGGGTGCATCTCTTACATGGGCCATGCACTAATCTGTAATTTTCCCATCCAGTGGCTATTGACTTCAGAGCTTGCCTTTGTAACTTTGATCTCGGCTATACAAATGCTATGAATTCGTCAGATTTGCACGGGCACGCTCACTTTCATTGCGCTGCGTGGACATAATGTATACGTTACGTTAGTGCGTCATTTGTACCAACGTTAGAAGCCTCACGTCATCATATGATGTACATATAACTCTAACAACTTCAGTACCGTCCTCCTGACCTGTGACACTAACTCAAGTTAACCATGTTTGTGGCAGACATCATGTTGTGTAAATATTATTCATGCTTTGCACGGAACTTGATACAAAATGTAAAACGGTCTCTGTTAACCTTAATGCTTGCGACAACGGCTCCGGGCTTCCTGTAGGCCCGCGTCGGATGGTGGCATCTCACCACCACATCATTATTGTCTTGGAAAAAAAGATGCACCCGCTGTTCTCGGATCTGGAGAGTGAGAAATAGCAAAGAAATTTCGAATTTGTTGAAATTCTAATTCGTTATGCCTACGCGCAAAGCTGCCAGTTTAAGTCGTATGCCTGCGTGTAGTCGTGCAACTATAAAAATAACGGGAGTAATTAAAGGGAGAAAGAGGTTCAACGAAAACCTTTTATGATTTTTTTATGGTTGTGGGGAGGGTCTACCTTTTGAGTAGCAGATTTACGTTTAATAGACATTGCAAGAACAATTTCATATGATCTTCAGTAAATGTTTTACTAATGGTAGACTGTAGCTTCTGTTGTGGCCCTAAACTTTAGTAAAACCACAGAACTTATTTTTATCCTAAATTGTTAATGAAGACACTATCGCTTCTTGGGCGTAATGAAAATTCCTATCTGTGGTAGTTATGAGAGCATATTTATTCGCCAAATATGATTTGCACAATAGCTGTATTTGGGGCAGAAATATGGATATACATATATATCATACACATTATTGCAAGTGGAAACGTGAGAGAAAACGGTTATTATAAATATAAAAGTGTGAATAGATTTTTGTTTTTACTTACAAACCCCGTGCTTTGCGTAGCTCTAATCGCAAAGTCGTAAACCACGTTGACGTCTGTCCTTGCGCTTAAGAAAATCTGGCCCCTGGATGGAGAGAGTAGTTCCGTGAACTTATCGCGAGGACGTAAGCACGCATGCAGTCGGATTAACATTTTGCACGCACATGCATGTACTGACATACAGCACGTGTATTTGATGACGAGCATGTACTCTCCCCGCCCCCCCCCCCCACTTTTCCTCGCTTCCCTCTGTGCCCAAAACCAGTTTAATGGTAGAAACACCATCTTTGCCAATCTCTCTTTATTTCGCCCCTTCTAATATTTTGCTTGGTGATGTGTCGCTTGTCTGCATTCCTCACCACCCGTATAGGGCACCAGGTACCCGCACACAGGCTGTTTACCTGCCACGTTGAACCATGCGCCGACTACACTATCCAAAGTGTTATAGTTAATTACGGAATCACCCATGCATTGACCATGATCTAACATCGCGAGTACCCACAATCCTGATTACCATTGGAAACAAACAGCATACCTGTCATTCACTTTCGCCACATCTATGTTTGGAATGATGGAATAGACTGTTTTTTCCTGAAACAAAGGACATTTTCTTCAATTTTTTCCGCTGGTTTAACAGAATGAATAAATGAAAAAAGGTGGTTCAGAACTAGACAGAAACACTTGCGTACACGCGTCGTTTAGGAGAGTTTTGTCAAGTGCATATGTAGACTGGATTGAATTATTTGCTGCAGACAGTTAATTCTGTGTTCTTTTGACTTGCTGGCACAACCATGTGGGAGTCGCTTACAGTCAAGAGGTTAAAGCAGTACTAGTCACATTCTCGTGGCCTGTACTCACAGTGTGGACCTCGCGTATCTCCTGGGGGGGATCTAGCAGCTTATGGCCTACAGGTAAGTCTCCAGGCACGTACACAACAACCTGAAGCACAAAGACATGATGCAGGCGGTGAGTGGCCATGTAAACTCAGCTGAAGATGAGTCGTTTCTGACCACGTTTCGAAGTGAGACTATCATTACTCGACGTTATGTTTTTATTCCAACAGGTTTATTCGGGAATTTCAGATACGCCATGAAGTAATGGTTATCGAATTGATATGCGTCAGCAGAACGTTTTAGAAGTTTGTTTCGTTCATGGAAAGATTTTATAACGTGGCGGTGCAGCGCCTGTACACGTGAGCAAACAAAACTGCTTAATTCCGATTCCAGAATTCAGAATGGCAAAGTAAAGTCTTTAGCTCATTTCTATTACTTGGAGGGCCAGTGGATGAACGATTTTTCTTGCTAAGATCTTTTATATCATCTTTAATCTCAAATTGGAGGCAGAGGCTTTGTTTGAAATCTTTTACAGTGATCTGAAATCATTTAAGAAATTTTGGCGCGCGAAAGCAGTCGAATGAAACAACTTGAACTCTGTAAGGATAAAACTTGTATGTTACCAAAAGAGGACCTTACCGGCTCATCGTCTTCAGAGCTGCTGGCGTGACGAGGGTGTCGATGACCCTGACGAAGATGTTCGGAATCCGCGCTGGGATTTGGTTTATCTCCCTGAAAGGGGCTCTCCGGAAAAGAGGTGCCACCGTCTTGAAAAATTTCATGTAGATAAGACTGTACATTTTCAACAGTGTCGTCAGCGTCCTTGATTAAATTTGTCTCGTCCCCTGCGGTCCGCCCGAGGGCCCAGAAGGACGAAAAGCTTGGAGGGTTCAGTCTTTGGAGTTGGTCTCCGATCTCAGAGCGTATCTCACGGAGTGCGTTTGCCATTTGGGTAAAAGCCCATCCAAAAGGGTTGGACTTCGCCGTTTGGGTAAAAGCCCATCCAAAAGGGTTGGACTTCGCGATTTGACCACTGTCTTTTATCTCCCCTGAAGCGTATTCCGGGTTGGTCAGTTGCTGAGCGATGCCTTCCATCTCGCGGATGGGCGACTTTGCGTCAATGTGTTCTCGCTTATTGGATGTCCTAGTTTCTGCGCCTTTTTCATATTTTTCTTTTAAGTTACTGTCGACAGAGGTTGGATCGGGATACGGAGATCCTTTCTTATTGAGTATTAAGTCTCTATACATATCGTCTGGAGACGGCAGTTTGATCGCTGGTTGTGTCTCAACTGGTGAAGGAAGACGAGAATTTCTTTGCAGTGGGCGTGGCCTGTACCAGAAAAAGGATCTGATTGGGTTGGCTGCGGTTTTGGAATCTGCCAGGGCCTCTTCGAGAGCGCGCTGTCTATTTTCGAGTCGCTCAGGTTGGAGCAGAGAATCGAATATTAGAAGTGTGTCAAGTATTTCTGCTGGGACGCCGGTAATGAGGTCCGTGATTTGGGACTGAAGGGATGGTGGGATTTTCTGCATTTGCTGAGCTGAGTCATGGGGCAGGAAACTTTGCGAGAGTGGTCTGCCCGGTGCGACAGGATCTTGGAACCCTTTTCCGAACTGCATTTTCAGCGACGGGATATCAAATAAGCCAAGCGTTGATTCTAATTTCTGTTTCATTTGGTTCCTGGACGCAGAGCTGGCCTTGTGTTCAGGTTGAGGGTTCCATGGAGTCCCTCCAGCTGACGCGCGCCAAGAAGGACGGGTCTGGGCAGACGATGAGGGGTTTGTCTGAGTCCGAGTTTGGTCCAAAGGGGGTGCGGGTACAGGTCGTGGCTGCACGACGCCGACTGGGGGACTCGCTGATCCGGCCGCTTGCCGAAATGACGCCATGTTTGCATCGGAGAGGCTATCCAGTGGCGATTTCTCCTGATTTTCGTCGATGGACGACTCGTAAATCTGCAAAACGGTGAGACGATGACGACAACGATGAAGAGGATCATGACGATGATGTTGACGACGACAACACGGATTTAATGAAACGTGCAGAACGTTTGTGCTACCATCATCGGAAGTTTCTGTGAGAGACTCACTAGGTTTTATTGATTTACGAACCTAACGTATGAAAGAAAATATGTCTACAAGTAAGTGAATGAACATTTATAAAGCTCTTAAATTTTTCCACAACGAAAGGTGTGATTCCAGTACTGCAGGATAAAGGGGTGCTGGACAGAGCACCCTTGCACGGCCACACAGCCCACAGACACACGATGCAGGGCAGAGCACGGCCGCACAGCCCACAGACACACGATGCAGGACAGAACACGCTTGCACGGCCACACAACCCACAGACACACGATGCAGGACAGAGCACGCTTGCACGGCCACACAACCCACAGACACACGAAGACCATATCAGAGAGAAAGAGAGAGAGAGAGAAAGAAGTTTAATTAATCCTAGTCACAACACAGTAGAGAATCAATGCTAATAGGAGAGTTTTCATTGCTCTACTAAGAAAAAGCATGAGGTGGGCAATGATGACGACGATTATGGTGATGGCGATGGGATTTTGACGATAATTGAAGACACGATGGTAAAAGAATATAACATACACTGGAGGCGTCTGTGCGTAGTGACTGACTGCTTCTGCCATTGATGCTTCCTTTGTTTGTCCGACTCAGAGGACAACTGTTTCTGTCCTATCTGTACATCAGTAATCAAGATGATGGAAGAGTTGATCTATCAATGCACTCAAACCCCCTACCTCTCGGAAGGCGCCGATATCAATTTGGTCGTCAGGACTATCCACATGGTCAGCTGAGACAGGGTTGTTTTCTGCACCCTGCAGATCTCTTGGTGGCTCATCCATCTCCATGGTCCTGACAGAACCACCTGAATTAAAAACGCACGCAGACATACTGTTGAAAATATCTGCGTTATTTGCTACACGAATACACACAAAAACATAGACGGGGAATCAGGGTAAATGCAGACACGCATACACTCACATATGGACAGAGGTATCCACGGGAACGCACACACACACGCACGCACGCACGCACAAACACACCCCCCCCCCTATTAAAACGTAGCTACTACTTTTTCCTGTTGCGACAAAGCGGCGTCTTTCTTGAATTTCTCTGGCGCAGCTAAAGCGCTGAACGTTATAATCTGCTGTTTCATCGATCACTGCTGTTTTTTTTCCAGTATTGTGCATTTAAAAGTAAATTGTGAGAATGAATGAAAACTTTGCTGACAAATACTGCTTTGGGAGAGGATTATGTATTTATAAATTGTCTTCTTTCACTTGCTAATGCCTATCAATCAGCTTGTCTTCCTAATTACAGCCGGTACTTAAGTGCATAGCCACCTACTTGTTTTGCGTTTCTAGGCATGTTCGTGGATTATCAAAAGATAAACATTCCAAATCTGCTCAGAAGTCGTAAATGAAGCTACCTGTTGTTTTAAAGTTGGAACCAATGACAGTCTGGCTGAAACACCATAGCAGAAGGCATGAACAGGCCATTGTATTTCGCCATCGTCTTACATGCATCGGCATCTGTCCACAAACAAAATGAAATAAAATAAAAATAAGACCAACCCCAGCGGTCATTTTCATTCACTTAATTACTAGACCTAGCTTGGGTTGGTCACAAAGATTTATTATTTATTGCTGTGAGAAGACCAGCCGCCAGATAACAATCCAAACAAGGTGCTCGTTTAGTTAAAATGTAATTATTATTAAGTTTTATATTTGCTAGGCCAGTGACGTTGATTTCCGTTATGCTAGTTTATGGAAGAGTCGTATTTATTTCCTTTGTAGACTGACAGAGATTGAGGGGGACGCTATGGGGCAGCGGTGAAGTGCTTAACAGCAAAACAGGAGGAATTGCTCAAACTTCATGTGTTCTAGACCTCGCTCTTATTAGGTGATTTAATAATGGAAATACATCAAGCCGGATGGACCATGACGTATGTCTGAGGAGCCCGTCCGTGTCTCTCTCTCTCTCTCTCTCTCCCCCAACCCCCGTTCCTCTTGCAACCCCTGTACTGCTAAGTTTCCTACCTTCTGGGAGCCCAAAGTAGTCCAATGAAAGGGTTGCGTGCAGACCCTAAGATAAAGACGGAGTACTGCTTCCTTCTGCGTGCAGTTTGTAGCATCTGGTTGCTGCTGGGCTGCTCTTCCTTCACGGATTGTTTCCTTATCATCGACTTTGAGCTTTGTGATGTCATTGAAACGGCATGACGTCAGCACATTCTGACGACATGTGGCGATGCGTCATCATGTGAAATAATCCATCCTTGTATTAACAAGTACAACAAACACAAACTGTCACAATTAACAGTACAGACGCACACTTGTACTCTTAGCGGGTGGATGTCATATTAGGATATCTGTTCATAAAGAAAGATGGCCAGTTAAGGCGTGGCACCTCTATTTCACGGTTAAACATTAATAATGGAAATGACTATAAATACCTTGTGCAAGGTGTCGACACTTCCTGCTATTACATTTACCTCCCCTCTCTACACACTTGTCCGTGCTGTGCGCTTGCATTTGGTTTAGTTAATGCACTCCCCTCCCACCATCACCACCACCACACTTGCGTATACCTGTCTCCTGACAATGCTTGACAAGTTGTCTTACACGTGCACACGCGCGGGTGCGCCAGCATGCACGCACTCACACAGAACACGAGTGCATGCAAAAAAGAAATATATACATGTTGTGGGGAATACAAGACCGCCCAGTAAGAAAACATGTTTGTGTTAGCGAGAAAATTTATTTCAGAATGGCACTGGTTATCAAAGACAATAAATAATGACTGCTGAATGGTAGGGCTGTTAAAAAAATAAACTGGTATATTAATTTCCACTTGAAAATGAGTTCGCTGGTGAACGATAGAATAACATTTTATAATATTGCGATAAAAGATGTAATTTTGTTTGCCTGTCTTGCATCTCACTCGCATATTCTCTCTCTCTCTCTCATTCTCTTGCTTTATTAAAAGCCTGCTGGTCCTTGTAGGGCGCTTTTCATGCCACCCCGAGTACGGAAGAGAAAGCTGATGCTAATGAAAGTCTTGGTGATCCCTGACAGCGCCTCAGCTCCCGGAAAGACCCTGTCTTCCGCTTGATGTTCAGTACTCGTGGGAGGTTGTCGTAGCCCTTCTCTTTGCTGCCCTACGCCTCCCCGGCATCGCCGTGAGCCGTCGCGGGGTCTTCGACTTGCAGGCTGGTGGGGCCAACATCAGGCACTACAACCACAACAGCGATGTTAGGCTCGGCTTCTGGTGCCACCTCTTCTTTCTTCGGCGCCTCGTCTTCTTGTCTGTTTGGTGCCACTGGTGTCTCCTCGACCTTGATCTGTGCTGGCGTTTCTGCCTCCGGAGTCGGTGGCTCTGGCATTTTCCGTGCGCGCTTAGCTGTGACCACGACTGGACGTCTGAACACCGCAGGTGAGGCCCGCTTTCTTCTGTACCTGCACAATGTTATTGAAGGCTACAAGGCTCAAACGTGACGTTATTTACCGATATTGTGTTAGCTAGTTTCGTTTCCTACTCTCTGCTGAACCATTTTGTTCTTTTTAATATTTTTATTTGCGAGGATAGTGCTGATTTGGTGTTGTGATTCTAGGCGATATCCTCTTGAGTTCGAACACTGCAGCAAGCGAGTGTGTGAGCAGTTAGATGCTATGTGTTACTTAACTGTTGCCCATATCGACTGTTGGCCAAATCAAACTGTCGCTTTCAAACTGGGATCTTACCATGTATGGCTTGTCCGATTTTTTTTTTAGTGCGTTCCTATTAGCAGCAGACTATGCATGCTTTATCGTGGCCGGAAATAAACATACTTCCAGCCAGCAGAATACAGTGGTGAGCAAGGAGCGTGATAAGAGTAGCGTACAAAAAAAAAAAACCAAAAGAAAGATAAGAAACAGATACGCTCCTACATACGTTCATACATGCATACAGAAAAACACATAATTATGCAAGCAGAAAAACATAGTGACGGAAAAGAAAGACATAGATACAGAAAAAAGATAGGAAGATATACATAAATACGTATACACGTACGGGAAAAAGAAAGGCTGACAGACTGTGACACAGACGAAATAAAGAGTGAAAGAAAGGAAAGAAGTATACAAATATGTGGTAGTGTTGTTATCACCACTGGAGGAAGAGAGCGCCGATGACGACGATGTTGGCAAAGAGGATGACGATAGCGATGCTGAAAATTGCATCCTCGGTGCCTTTGGCGGCCAGAAGTTGCTTCAACAGTAAAAGATAAAGACAGGGTCCTTGTATCCACAATATACCTGTACAACAAGCATGCGGTATATGGTACACGCAAGCTCACGCACCTCCCCTCTCCCCCATACTCGCATAGACGAAATATGTGTACATTAACGCACACGTAAGTGATCAGAGCCTTTCGCTGCTTCAGCAGGATGTCTTCATACTCAACGCAACGACTGTTTTGTTCGGTACAGAGACCTGTACGTGTGTGTATGAAATCGTTTGCATAGAAAAGTTCTTGTTATGCATGGTTTTTTTTTTACCTTTGTCTTTGGTACTGTTGTTGTCGGCTCGTTTGATTCCTCTGGGACGTCAAAAATAACGGGCTGCGTTCGCTCTATGGTATTGAAAGCTTCCATCAGTTGTTGATTTTGGTGTCCGTCAAGATCAACCTAGCAATGAAAGAACCTTGTCTTACTAGTTCACGCAGCGTACCGACTAAACTATGATACTGTGAGTCCTAAACTATGGAGAGCGCAGTGACTAACGGGGAAGAGGTTCGGTGCTAGACAACTGGAACTGGACATTTGGAGGAGTCACCTCGGACAGGAAGACGATTTCGATGGGCACAGTTTTTGTCGAGTTCAGGAGTTCAGAGCTAACATTAACGGTCATCGGATAGCTAGTAGAATTCAGCTGGGACGGGCTCGCTTGGATGTACATTTGTCCATCCGGCGTCATTTTGAAAAGCCTGCACCCAGTGAAAACACAAATAAAGGAAACAAACTCCATCTCTTTATAACAAGCACTCAAGCGCGCGGACATACATGAAAGGATCAACAACTCAGTTACCACTATTCAACCTCTTTCTTTCCCATTCCCAAACGAGTCAATTAAAAATAAAACCCTCCAATTAACCTAGATGATCTTTTACTGGTGATTATGATGTTTCTTGTTACAGCAGGATAAAGAATTTTATGGTGTTTTTATTTTTAACAACAAAATAAGAATGTACGGAAACCTACTACAACCGCCGGCGTTTTTATCATGTCAGCCATCGACGTATACGGTTGAGTTACGAATTCCCATTTTATGTGTTAATTTATGGTGTGAAAGAGTCAAATCATGCTCTGCACATAACCTGTACTCACTTTGCAAATTCAGGTTCAGATATTTCAAACTTCACATCCGGTGCGACTGTTAACACCTGCAAAATGAGCGAAATCACCCCGATATCATTTTGTCTTTTTCGCTGTTGGTGTTGATAAACCGTGTCTGGCTAGTCCACATGCTGTTATTGTAGCCTGCTTATAATGTTTAATTTTACACTCGAGGACGTGGAACTGTAAAGCATAAGAAAACAACCATTACAGAAGTAAAGCAGTCCAGCCCGAGAATGCAAAACAGACTGACGGGCGTTAGATGATGCGTCAGTAATCAGTTGCGTTAAGTAGCGAGTAACAACCTTCAAGTTGAAACTGCTACAGCACTGTATGGCATTGTAGATGTCGATTGCGTAACAGACTGTCAAGTTGAAACTGCTACAGCACTGTATGGCATTGAGATGTCGATTGCGTAAGTAAGAGACTGCCAAGTTGAAACTGTTACAGCATTGTATTTCATTGTAGATGTCGATTGCGTAAGTAAGAGACTGCCAAGTTGAAACTGCTACAGCATTGTATTTCATTGTAGATGTCGATTGCGTAAGAGACTGTCAAGTTCAAACTGCTACAGCACTGTATGCCATTGTAGATGTCGATTGCGTAGGTAACAGACTGCCAAGTTGAAACTGCTACAGCATTGTATGTCATTGTAGATGTCGATTGCGTAACAGACTGTCAAGTTGAAACTGCTACAGCACTGTATGGCATTGTAGATGTCGATTGCGTAAGTAAGAGACTGCCAAGTTGAAACTGCTACAGCATTGTATTTCATTGTAGATGTCGATTGCGTAAGAGACTGTCAAGGTCAAACGGCTACAGCACTGTATGGCGTTGTAGATGTCGATTGCGTAAGTAACAGACTGTCAAGTTCAAACTGCTACAGCATTGTATGGCGTTGTAGATGTCGATTGCGTAAGAGACTGTCAAGTTTAAGCTGCTACAGCATTGTATGGCGTTGTAGAGGTCGGTGTGTCTGTGCCCTCCTCCCACTCCCACTCTGTCCGTTACATCCCCATCTCGATCTACCACTCCCTCAAACTTTCTTTCTTAGCAAGAACGTGTTACACAATTTTTTTGCGAGCACTGCAGACACAAGCGATTGAACGAACAGGAACTCCGGTGCGTTCAAAAATAATTAGTCTCACACCTAGTTAGCACAGCGAGTAGCTCTTCTGTTAATTATTGCTGCGTTTATCAAATTTCGCGCATGGAGGCAGGAGGAGAAGGAAGGCTACTTTTTAACATCAGCGATGTTTTTATCACCTAAACTGGAAGGTGTAAACTGGTTCTGCTGATTCATGTGTGTGTGTGTTTGCGCGTACGTGTGCATGTGAGTAGCTGTGTGCGTGGAGGATACTTACTTTGAGACGCGTGACAAAGCTGCCTTCGATCCTGTCAGCCGATACGGTCTCATCATACATGACGTGGAGTTCGTTGTTTTCCAAAAACACGACCTGTAAGTCTTGGTACCAATTCTGCAGAGACGGCAAACACATTCAATAGTTGTGAAATGCTGTCCCCCTCAAAAAAAAAACCCGAAAACTTTGGCTGAACCGGTTTCTCGATCCACTCTTACCCAAGGCTTCCTCCCCCCCAACATCTTTCTCCCTCTACTCAAGCGCCGTTTTTTTTCCTAACCTCACATCTGCTTCTCCACTTCTCGTCTCTCCCTACTCATATCTCTTAGTACTCCCTTCCTCCCACCTCCCTCCCTCTAATCTCAACACATAATTCCTACTCCCCCGCCTCTCTCCACTTTTCTATCTGTCCGTCCGTCCGTCCATGTATGCTTGCAGTAAATTACAACGAAGACATGCAAACAGACCCAGTAAGAAATTTACTGACCATCCCGTTTGGCACGTTGATGAAGAACCGAAATTCTTGGCGGTAACCTGGATGTTCTTTGCTTGTCAGCACTAGCTCGCCTCTAGAACAAGACGCACAACACACAGCAGAATAGGATAACTTTTTCTGCTTACCCAGTCTGTTTCTTTCCTCACCCCCACAACTCAGAGGTAAACATATTTCATTGCACGACATCTATAAACCACTGATTATTTTATAATCTCACAGCTTGTTTAAGAGAAACAACCAAAACACCCCGCGCCTTTAAAAAAAAAGGTTAAATAAAAGATTTTATATAAGGAGAGAGGTAATGGAAACGAATGTGTGATTTTGTTGCACAAAAATGGACTTGAGAAAATACTTCTGAGTCGAGTGTATGATGCACGTTAGTACAGTACGTTGTAGATTGTTCCCGAGCGGGTAAGTTAGAATACCTGGCGTTCGGTTCCATAAAGTTTTGATAGGGAACAAGGCAGAACATAGCATCCTCCTGCAAAATGACACAAGCATATATGTTTACGCAGGCAGGCGATGATCATGACGATGACGACGAATGTATTTTCTAGGTGTTTTCTAAGAATTTACTATGGAAATTAAAATTGAGTGATTTGTCTCACCATGTTTGCTGCCAAGACACTGTCTGGAGGGGTGAAGATTTTGGTGTTCAACGGTAGATCTTTGGGAATAATTTTCACGTCCTGTAAACAAAAATATACCAAATGTATACGGAATCACGCTCGAGAATACATACGCGCGCACAGAGAGAGAGAGAGTATGAAGAACAAGAAAGTATGTTATCCTCGTACTCCAAGGGTTTCATTCTGGCTAATATTAGTGTAACGACAGGGCTTTATTACAAGTCAGAAATCGACCACTTAATGCCGGTGCCAGAAAAAAACTGCTCACAAAGATGACAGACAAATTTCGATTAATTTTTGTTGCCACAAACGCACCCGGTAACGAATTTTCCCCAGTATTGTCTGTAATTTACCACAGCCTTTAGGAGCTCGGATGGCTTGCATGAGGGTTTGTAGCTGCTTGTTGTGGTATTGCTCTGTCGTGTGTCTAGGGGGATTACTTTTGTGTGGTTTGAATAGTCTGCTCGTTAACCAGAACTTCGAAAACATAAATACGTGACAAGAAGGAGGAAACTAACAATGTGATCGCTGCCTGATTTTTGTGTAAATCTCCAAACGTTCCAGCTCAAACCCCCACCCCGTTACTTGCCACATGCACAACTCAACGAAAAGAGGGCAACGATAAAATACTACGATATTTATTCTACAGTTACAACGGCTAATACCCCACTGCACGACTACCAACACATAGATTATGATTACAGAAGAGCCACTCCCACTGTCATGCACTCAGCACAGCGAAATGCTACACGCACACACAATTTACAGGATGATTTGTTAAACTACAATGCCAATAGTCCACATCGGTGGAACAAGGAGACCATACTCTTTGTGGAAAGAATTGTCCGTTCCCCCGTACAACAGTGGTAAATGCGACGTCGCACAGACGTCTTTACTTTCAGTACGACCGACCGATTGTCACACTGGCTACAGGTATTTTCACTATACCTAACTGGTTCCGACTGGACGAACCGACTAACCGACAGTTATGGTGTATAGTTTTGGAAGTTACTGAACGACTGACTGTTCCCAGGTACTTCCTCACAACTGTCTTCGACTTACGATCGTGTCAGCTAATTCTCTGCACGGTACGTACACTCACTTATTCACGATGCTGGACAGGAATACCCCAGATGCCGCATCTCTCAGCTGCACGTTCCAGCAACGGTCCGATGACTTTCCAAGTTCGTTTCTGACTGACAAGAGTCACCTCTGTGTTGCTCCACCAATTCTAGTAGTGTGATCGAGTCGGCGGCAGCAGCTAGCTCTCTGTGTCCCCACCGCGGATGTCTACAGTAACTGTCTACTTGGCTACAGTAACTACCCCAGGAGGCTTGGTGTACTTGGTGCTGTGCAATCTGCCATCGGCCGCCTTTATACCCCTGACGCGGAGTTGCCAGATAACGCGGATGTGTGGTCCACCTAGTCGGGGTGGTGGGTTCAGCCGGGGTATGGTTACCTCCACCTCTCGCCCGACCATCCGTTCAGGGTGAAGGGGTCAACTGGGAGGGGGAGAAGAGCGGGTTACCTCACCTCTCGCCCGGCCACCTTCCTCACTTCTCTGTGCGTGACCCGTCTCGGAGCCAGGAAAGTTGCGCTTGCTTCTGATTGGCTGGAGCAACGAGCCGCAGAAATCTTAACACTTCTGTTCCAGTCATAAGACTAGTCGTAAGGGCCGTTCGCTTTGTGTATTGAGGTGCATCAACAGACAGGAAAAGAAGATACGGAAGATAGGGAAGCTCATGCACGCTAGATCTGGATCAGGTTTCATGGGCGTTGGAATCGCCTGTCCACCCGTAATGCTGTGCGCAAAATACACAAGGCAAACGGCCTTATGACCACTCTTATGATCGAAAGTTCATGAAGATACGAAAGCTCATGCAAGCCATGCCTGGGCTGTCGAAACTAAAGAATTGCATAAATCTGAGAATCTTGTGTGGAAGAAATCTGATAAATCTTTGAAGCTAACAGTTAGTGAATGCTACCACTTAGTGTAGACAAATCCAAACTCACTCGACTTTGACATGTCAAGTCCTGACTGATGTAGGCACATCGCCTATAGTCATGTCAAGAGAAAACAACCGTCCTATTTGTGCAAGCCGCCTGTTCATGTTAAACATAATCAAACTGTATGGTTACCTATGATCTACATACACCACCCTCAAATAAAGCCTCCGACAGCAGGTTACTGTTAGCGAAGATGCCACAAGGTCTGAGACAGCAGTAGGAAATATTTGGCTGGTCCTGGAGACGTTTGATGGGCACAACATTTCTCACAGCACCTCACGTTCCTGTTTGTGTCTGAGATTAAACGGTTCTACAGTACGTGAGGCTGTCTGCTGTTGTCTAAAGCGCTGCTCATGTTGAGCGTAGACAAGATGCATAGAGACATGTAACCTAGACACACCGCTTAGTTAATCGTGAAGTAAATATAGCGCCTGTTACGTTGCCAACCCGCAAAGCAATGCCTAACCTAGATAGACCGCCTCGTTATGTCTAACACTGACAAACAGGTATTTGTCTTAAACGTAAACAAGTCGTATAGTAATGTCTGCCTAGACACACCCAGGAGTCGCGTAGACAAACCGCCCAGTCGAACAGGTAACCCGCTTACAATGACCTGGTCAGAAAAACAAACTAGCAAGTAGCTATTCCTGAGAACGGCCGGTAGTAAAAAAAAAAACTTACACAACTGAAGTCCAAGCCTGGAAATTCGGTATCGTGGGCGCCTCTTCGATGACGACGGCGGGAAGAAGGCAGGAGATGATTCAACTGCTGCAAAAGCCTTGCGTGGCTACGCTTGCTGAGCGCACCCCTCTTCCTGTTGCCCTCCGTGTTGACAATCGACAGCCAGCTCCCCGTACGCAAAGGGTTCTTGAATCCACTGGTCTGGTTGCCTAGCTGGCGCAATATGCTGTACAGTGGGACCTTCTTCAGGGGAATAGATTCTGATCCCAGGGGATCTATGCCGTTCGTCTCTTCCCTTCCTACCAAATCGTCCTGCGCTTGTAGTTTGACCTCATCAAACATCTCCGCAAGTCTGGGAGGGAGAAACAAGATAGTGGCGAGCAGATCTCGTAGGTTTTCGTTGACCTTCTTCGCTGATGAAAATGACTTGGGGAGCATGAACGAATGGGATACAATGATTTGCTTCGGACGGTTGACCTTCCATGTCTGCAGAGGAGAACTTTTGTCCCACTGAGCCTGATCCCCGAGGCGGTCGTGCAGCTGTTCAAACAAGGTAAGTGGCTTCAGAAGGTCGCCAAGTCTAAGGACGTTTATCTCCGACTGGTGATGGGGGTCTTGGTGATGGGGCTTTCTCTGCATCTCTGCAGCAGGTCGTCCGTTCAGGCTTAGGGGGTCTAGAACCTCCACGAGTTCGCCAGAACCTTGTAGGGTGCCCTCGAAGTCGTAGTCCGTAGCCAGACTGGGGCCGGTGCCTCCCTCGATGTCGATTTCCAGCTGGCCGAAATTGGAGAGCGGCGACTCTTCTGAGACTACGGGTCTCTGTTGTCTGAGCTTTTCCTCTGGGGAGTCTGGCTTTGAGCGCAGGATGTCTGAGTCCCACTCCTGATCCTGCAGAAATTTGTCCATTGCTTGCTCCATGTCTTCTAAGATCTTCTTCTGAATGTCAGTGGGCCCCTTAGGCACAGGCGTGGTTTCGCTAGGCCACTTTCTGGATTGGGGGACGCTGGGATAGATCGTCTGCTGGACAGGCTGTTGGTCACCATTCTTCTGCGACGTCTGCAAACTGTTGGTGAGTGCTGATGACGCTGCAGTCGGGCTCGATGTCATTCCAGAAGCTGGTGGTGGTAAATCCTTGTTCTGGGTGGTGGCGTTGACGAGATTTTCCAGGTGTGCTGTGAATCCATCCATCAACCTGGAAGCCCCCGCGGGTGTTTTGGTAGAAAAGGGCGACTGGCTAGCTGGTGGCTCTGTTGTTTTCAGAGTGTTATCTACAATGGGTGTCGGCTGTGTTGGATTAACGGGGGAGTCAGCAGCGTGATTCTGGAATCCAAAAATATGCGACCTGTGACTTTTCCTGTAAGCCCATTCGGAACCCTTTTCATCTCGACCACCTTCTGACCTGTTAACGGTATTTCTTAATTAATAGTGCGCAATGGGGTTTTCAAAGTTCAAACATTTGACATATTTCCAAAGTTTAATGTTTTGGAGTCCTCCATACTAATGTAAAAATCTTTAGTGGCTTTCCCGACAGTCAGAAAGAAAGTGTCCAACTAACTCGGGCAAAAACGGTTTTTAGTCTTGTCACATCTAAATAAATATTTTGTTTAGACCCGTATTTTTGACAGCGTCACACTGGGAATGAAGTAACGCTAAAACATCAGTGCACAGATTGACTTTGGTTCTTGAACCACGTATTTGTTGACTTAGAACAAACTTTGTGAGGTCGACTTTAATAGGTTCATTGATGACGTACACTTACTGTGGGGAACGTGAGCTGAGCAGGACCGAAGTCCATGACCAGTCCAATGTCTACTTTCTGGATTCCTTCGGCAGACATTTCTTTATCTGCTCTCGGGATTCCTTGGGCAGATATTTCTGTATCCAGTTTAGGTGGCGATCTGTCATTTGGCTTCACTAAGCCTACCTCAGCTTTCTGGATGTCTGTAACAACACAAGCACACATCCCCCACCCAAAACACATAAACACATAGACAGGCACACATGCACACATATATCTGTTGAAAAGCTGTAGGAATGTATACCAGCCAAACCGACAAGAAATATTTTAAACAATGCCGAATGGATTACGAATAGCACTATCTAAAGTAACAGTCTAAAAGAAATCATTTGCATTACTGTCTCTTATTACATACTACATTCACTGCAAAAGAAACCTTTGAAAGAACAATAGTTAACGCCGTCAAAAATTATTGCAGTATCTGTAGATGTTGATAGGCTTGTGATAGGTTATGTAACTGCAGTAATGCCAGTTACAGAACAACCGAATGACAACTCTTACCTGCAATGGTTGGACTGGGGGCTGCAATTATCAGCAACCACCACCAAGTAGGAAAAAAAAGGCGTGAGAAAATCATCAGTTTCTGCTGAGATGGACACAAGAAAAAAAAAACGAAATGGAGCTAGTCACCCTGCACTAAAGTTTCTTTAGTCGTGTCATGTATCATGTAAACGACCGCATTACACGGATGAATTTAAGTCAAAGGCATGAACATCGTCCCGGTTCCTACCATACTGGTCGTGACTGTCACTGTGTTCACTCCTCCATAACCTCAGGCATCAGCCCAATCAACTGCAGTGAACCACTAAGCAGTCCTTGACCTTCGCTCGTTGATGCTTATTGTTTGTTTTAACCCAGCATTAACTGCATCCGGCTGGTGACTGTTAGTTTTCCCGACAACGGTAATGTTAGTCATCTTGTATCAGATACAACACACATCATTCAAATAAATTAAGTATAGATCTGCGGCGTTTGTACTGTGTATGGTAAGAAGAATTTGTACGCAGTCATTGTTTCGATTATTTGATTTCCCAGTTCAGACCGAGTAACCTAGCAGCTTGCCGGATATTGGGGGTGGGGGGCTACAAAGAATATTGCGTTTTGTGACCGTTTCACTGTCAGCATCCCTTGTAGCCTCAGCTGCTTGGAACTTCGTGGTCTATGAATAACTTATGGTACTACAACAGGCCGAAACTTATCGCGCATGCCAAACATGGCCGAAATTATAGTCTCTGCAGATCTAATGTATGTTTTAGGTCCACCCGAAATTTAAGGGTGGGGAAGAGAAATGCAGCCACAGAACTAAGAAAGTGTTTAGAAATATAAAGAAATATTTAAAATAAATATAGGTTTGCAGTAATCAGATGAGAACTGCATAAATAGATCTTTAAACTGATTTGAGATTAGTAATTGCACACACCAACACGCTAGGAGATTCAGCTAGTGACTTAGACTTGGGTACAGACATCGTTAAAGATGGTGACCATTAACAGTCTGGTGCTAGCCTTTTATTGTTTTAACTAACATACCCATTTCAGGAACCATTAAAATGTCTACCATACACATTTTTACAGGATTCGTGTTATATGTTTCTTTATTCCGAAAAAGTACTAGAATAATATTTACAAACGTATAATCCACCCCTTCAGAGATTAAACATGTCTGCTAAAAGAATGTTTAAAAAGTCAATACAAAGTTAAAAGATAGACTATACTTCATTGTTTCTAAGACTGTAAGTGTAAGCGTTCTCTCTCTCTCTCTCTCTCTGCGCCCAATGTTTCGATCAGAAATTCCCTTCCTCTAAAACTGATCTTCCTGTCAATAGGGCCTATTAATTCCTCTTAAACTAGTTTTTCGTGTCAATATCTTTGAATATGAATATTGATTTCTCTGAAACTGATCTTCCTGGCAATATTACTTTTTGTGAACCTGATCTTGCTGTCATCAATTACTCTGAAACTGATCTTGCTGTCATCAATTACTCTGAAACTGATCTTGCTGTCAGTATTAACTTCTGTGTCTGTGCTGAGCATATCTTTGTTCCCAGATGTTGCAATGCATGTCACCCACCAATGAAGTTATTCCAATATTCCCAACAGAGACGATCTTTGAGGGTTTTTACCTTTCAGTATTTTTGGCTTAGAGTAGGATGGGATTGGATGACCTTTTACGGTAAAATATTCAAAGTTGAAGACATACTTACATTGTTGTCGATTAGATCCTTGTCTGGCAACAGAACAATCGATTCTTGTTGAGGTTCTTATCTCGAGATTCGTGTCAGTTTAACTGTTTACATCGTGACTGAAAAGAACTTGTACTTCGAGCTTGAACAGACGAATTTCGGGTCTGTGTAGCACCTCCCAGGTTTGTTTTTCTTTTTTGATGCGACAAACACAGGGTAGTTCTTTGTGGATACATACACTTGTGATGGCCTCCCTGCGCTTATCCGCCTCCAGAAATGATGGAGATTCTGTCTGAACGTTTTACAGAAGGGAACGACAGTTTCAGAAACACCTTGGAAGTGACGTCATTCGCGATTCGCTTGACGTAAACTACAGGAATCACGTCATTTTAGCCTCAGAATCTCCAACGCCTATCATATCTTTTCGAAGTCACGATACGACCAGCCGTAACATATTTCTTGCACTGGTATTGCTGACTTTTCCCCCTCAAAATCAGTGAAAACATAAGGCCTTTATTTTGTCACTTCGGGTTTCACGACGATTAAAAAAGATATTTGAAATGTTTTTCACAAAGCACTTTATTTTTGCAACATATAATTTTACAACACCAAGTATACTTTTTACAGCCAGAGTAATCTTTGAAAAAAAGCTGTTACATTAACAAACCTTCTGGGCTAACATACGTCCACGTTTATCTGATCTTGAGGTGTCAAAATTTCCCGCAAGCTGTCATCATTGGTCGCTTAATTATCATGTATAGTCAAACCCACAGAACAAGAAGAGTTACAAGGTTACAAAACTCACTGCCCAGAAACGTAGAAACTACATTTCCAGCATTATAAAACCATCCCTCTGAACACTATATGCTTGATAATCCAACCCCTGAAACATTTAGAACAGTATTGATAGATTTCCTAAATGAAAGCTAACAGAAATGTTCTTGGTGCAGTCTCTTTTACATGTTTCTCTTGCTGAAACTAGACGACAGAATAAACCAAATTTGAAGTTTCATACACGAACAATATAATAAAAATACCATGGACACTTGGTTTTCATTTTTGCAAGTAAGTGCTAGTGTTGCTTCTGCGCGCACACACACAGAGAAGAGGAGAAAGTAAAGACAGAAGGAAGGAGGGGACGAAGAAAGAAGGAAAAAAAGGACCCCCCCCCCCCAACAATCAGTGAATGAAGTAATTGTACGGCATCCAATTGTTAGTAAAGTCGGTGATATCTCCTATGCACTGTTCCCTACATTAGTCGACATCGTAATAATTTATAACTAGTTTAATCAAACATTCCATGTTCGGGATAGAGGTTTGGAGTTTGCATTTATAAATATATAATTTATCTAAAAGGATTAAAAGGTCAATAATTTTATCTGTTTTGGTACTATTATGGACGCCAAAGATTATAAGGACTTCAGAAAAAGATATTAAACAGGAGTGTGAACATTTATCATACAGCCAGTCATGAACTGCGTTCCGAAAAGACTGTACGAATGGACATTGCCAGAAGAGATGTTTCTTCTTCTTGAGAGCATAAAGTAGAGTTTGGAGAAACAGCAAGTTTTCTCAAAAACAGATATCTTTATGCGGTGTAGCAACCTATACTCAAAGTACCGTAGTCGAGTATCTGGGGTGGTTTGAAGTGGTTTTAAAAGATATTTATCCACTGCGTCATACCTTTGTACGACAATGTCCACTTCCTAAAACAATTTAGAGACTCCAACCCTGGATTAACATAGATTGAATAAAATGTAGTTATATTCCCCGTGGTTAGGAGATTATTTATGTGATACAGCAAGTCTTCACACGTGAACTCACACGCGCTTATGCAAGCATTCGCACACAGGCGCGCACATGCACGCACCCACACACATACAGGGGCCTATTGAATCATAGAGCTGAATCATCATTGTTTGAAGTAAATAGTCTTTTTTAAAAGATGAAAATAATGGTGATGGTGGTGGCAACAGTTTTGGGGAAAAGGACGAATGATGAGAATTAACCTTCGCTCAGTTACAAAACTTACTGTTTAGTTAGCCTAACTTACCTTCAAAGATGGCCATTCGCGTTAAGATACCGAACATTCTATCAAGAAACCATCCTTGTGAGACTGAGAAGTGAAGTTAAAGATGCACTTCGACCAAACAGAATTCTGTTGCTTAGAGAAAAGCTTCGAGAAGGAAAGCAACATGTCTGCAAGACGGGTTAGGTTAGTCAAAGTGTAAACTTACACATCTGAGTGATGTTTGATGTGAGCTAGCGAAGGATATGTAGAGATGCGTGTTTCCTGTTTGTCTTTCTTGTCCTGACGAAGTGGTAATGCCCCGAAATGTCAACTGTCTGTTTTTGTCGGAACTTGGTAAAGATAATCTGTTGTTTCACTCCAACTAGCAGTCATTTGTTCTGATATCTGCAGAGATGGGGAAAATCGGTGGTCCCGCTCCTTACAGCCACTAGAAATCTTAGCGAGACTAAAAATCATGTATTACAATGACGACGGTCTATCGAACTGCTGCAGATGTTATAGTGTCGGTACACTGCAAATTAAGTTAATGCCGTGTTCTAATCTACAGTACCATCGGCCAACTTCGCGAAGGCTAGACATCACCAAGTGAAAAGTGAGGCATAACGAGGTGCCTGAACGGAGCTCAGATCTTCGCTGTTCGTGTGAAGTCCGGAGCTCACTTCGCAATGTGCCTACACCTGCAGGATTTCCTGATCGCCTGGGGATTGGTAGCTCTTTCGTGTGGAGGTGAGTAACTCGGAGCGATATAACTCGCTGACGTTTACGACTACCAAAAAAAAGTGCTTAAACGCCGAAGCCAATCAGGGTCTGGGCGTCATAATCTTAAGCCTTAACCCTTATCGTACCCTCTCCCCTATCTTCCACTCCTCCTGCCACTTCGCTTAAACTGCACCTCTAACCAGGGATCAACCTGCTCTAAACGATGGGTCAGTTGAGCCTGTCCACCACATTGTGACACATCAAACACTTTATAGGTTAACAAAACAGCAGCTCGCGTATAAAACACTACACACTCAAAACGCAGGGCAATAAGCGGATGACAATAGTACTATTGCCAGTGTTTTGCTGACACGTGCTGACTGTAGTGTTGCCTCACCTGGATGGTTTCTGGTCAAGTCAGCAGTGAAGGCTACCTTCGTTAGAAATAATTATTACTGCACAATATTTTGGAGGAATGGGGAGATAAACATGCCTTCGAAAAGATTTGAATAGCCAGGCCTATACAGATATAACCTTCCAGGCGCATCACGTCATGATTCTTCATAGGTCTGCTGGGTGTAGAAGATCGTGTGTTAGGAGGTAAAAACATTTAAGGTATTTTTTTGTTAAAGGCTTGCAAGTTTTCTTTGGGATTTGGTGCCAGTGTTGTCCGTCAGTTTTCATTGAATCCTGAACTGCTTCCAGAAATACAGTGAGTTTATCAGTTTCTGCGGGCGAGGCGCTGATTGGTAAAAAGTCCCTGTCATCTTTCATTGCTTCTTTAAGCGTGGATGATATTATTATAATTATTATTTGAAATTTTATATAGTGTACTAATCACACTCATAAGACCACGTTCCCCTCTAATTCTGTAGGTGGAGTTTCCTGTGCTGTTTTGGATTTCCATTTGGGTCTGTCCGTCTTCAAAGCAGCTGTATAATCTCTCTCTCTCTCATTATTGTCGTCAGTTTTATCACCAGGTACAACAGCATGAAAATAATGCGATGTATGTGACGTCAGCACTTGTCCCACCTGGGACACCAGGATTATACCGAATAAACAGGAAAGGAAAAATTTCTCTCGCGTTGGTGCGTGCGATTGTGCATAATGGTAAATTGCCGCCACTCCAATCGGTCCGTGTGTGTAGGATCGATGGGGCTGGTTGGAGGGGAAAGTGCACGTGGGGCTGGC
>SMGT01011405.1:2290-24243 GCA_004794575.1 Lanistes nyassanus
AGTCTCTGTAGACAGCCGTATATACGTGGTCTCTGTAGACAGCTGTATGTACGTAGTCTCTGTAGACAGCTGTATATACGTGGTCTCTGTAGACAGCTGTATATACGTGGTCTCTGTAGACAGCTGTATATGCGTAGTCTCTGTAGACAGCTGTATATACGTAGTCTCTGTAGACAGCTGTATATACGTAGTCTCTGTAGACAGCTGTATATACGTGGTCTCTGTAGACAGCTGTATATACGTGGTCTCTGTAGACAGCTGTATATACGTGGTCTCTGTAGACAGCTGTATATACGTGGTCTCTATAGACAGCTGTATATACGTAGTCTCTGTAGACAGCTGTATATACGTAGTCTCTGTAGACAGCTGTATATACGTGGTCTCTACTGTAATCTTTGTGTTACCGCGGGTCTGAAGTTAGAATCTAAGACCCAGCTCCGCTACAGCTGGAATGACGTCATGGCGAAAGGGTAGCAAAACTGACATTGACCTCAGGTCACAAAAGAGATCTGCTGAGCTCAATGGTAGGAAACATAAATTATCTGTCCCCGCCCTTCTGACTGATGAGGTTAGTGTGCCAGTCTACCTCACACATGACAGGCTAGGGCCAGCCTTAAGCCGGCCACAAACTGACGTGTGTGCTCGCTTGTATAGGTTTTCACACCACGTGCAGATTGCATCAGACAGGTGTTCTGTTCACTGCACCTCACTCATGCGCAGGGCAAACACTCGTCTATCTTGCCCTGTGGCTTTGGCATGGATTCCTCACTGCGTGTGTGTGTGGAGAGAGAGAGTGGTGTGTGCGTGTGAGTGGCGGTATGTGTGTGTGGTGTGTGGAGGCGGTGTGTGTTTGTGACAGTGAGAGAGAGATAATGTGCGTGTGAGTGGCGGTATGTGAGTGTGGTGTGTGGGGGCGGTGTGTGTTTGTGACAGTGAGATAGAGAGAGAGCCTACGTGCGTGTGAGTGGCGGTATGTGAGTCTGGTGTGGGGGGGTGTGTGTTTGTGACAGTGTGTGTGAGAGAGAGAGAGAGCCTACGTGCGTGTGTTGTGCGTTCTTCGAGTTAAGGATGAAAAAAGTTTGCTATCCTCTTTACATTTCGAATCTCCAGATAGCATCAGCCATTGCGTACAGTTAAAAGTTTCCGGGTCAAGAGTCTTGACGTCACTGAGCGACCTTCACCATGCATGCACCCAGAAGCAAGGGTACAGAAACTCAGTAGACACTTTCTGTTTGTCCTAGAGTGGGATCACTTTTTCTTAGCGCAAAGGCAAATTTGCCTGAAGTCTTCAAGCTGAGTCTTCAAATTCGGAAAATTATCAAAGTGTTATTCCTGTCTTATACTCAAATTTCAATCACGACGGTCACTCCTACACTTAAAGGAATAGTACTTAACGTTGATATGTGTTTGTGCCTTCTCGATCACTGCATGCTGGAACAGTTCGCCTCGCGTGGCTTGGTGGTTGATTATATAGAAGGACAGTGCTTCCACCTTGCGGTGATTTCGCACTATGGGGATGGGGTCCTATTACTAAGCTCGGCACTGAAAGAACCACCAGACTGGTAGGTGCGGTAAGATGGCCAGTGCGGACAGACAGTTTAATGTGCGGGGAGATGACCGAATGGAGTTTGCACAAAGGAAATAATCCTTGGCCACACCAGGATTCGAACCAGCAACCTTCCACCTGCTAGTCCGCAGATCTAACAACTCAGCTATCCAGGCCCTTCGCCTCGCGTGGCGGGAAGAGCAGTTCTATTTATAGCTGGGAACCCGACCTACACTAATCTAGAGAGTTGGCCATGGCTGTGTGAAAATTGTTATGAACTAGTTAGGGACTGTCAGGAAGATCTTTCAGTTTAGTTCACAACGTCGATTTAAAAACAACTCAGCACATCTTACCCGACGATGTGCCTTTTTTTATAAATGCATCGGTACGAATACTGTACGACGACAAGCGGCGGCGGCGGCGGCGGCGGCGGCGGCGGCGTCGGTGGTGGTGGTGGTGGTGGTGGTGGTGGTGGTGGTGGTGGTGGTGGTGGTGGTGGTGGTGGTGGTGGTGGTGGTGGCGTCCCTACCCACCACATTGTCTCATCCCTTAAACCTCCACCTCCTTGTCCCTCCCACCTGCAGGACTGTGGTAACACATTCAAGCGGACGAGCCTTCACGGGACTCCACGAACATGCAGTTGCATCGAACATGTGCATGGGGGGGGGGATGTGCAGGTGAACTGCAATCGCTTGGAGTAACTGCTCGCAACTCTATCTCTCCATCTTTTTGTGATGATGTGCAGAAGTTCGCAAGGTCTTTGTTTATTGATCCAAGGTCGCTTGCCACTTAAGTACTTGTCCATCCAGCGAAGTAGAATTTTTAAATACCTGTCATGTTTTCTCAGATCTATGGGTGCCGACTATGTTCCTCTCCTCCTGATTGGTGCACCTTGTCGCAGCCACCCGGAGAAGGTTGGGGGGGGGAGAGAAAAGGCCACGTCAGGAAAATATGTTCAGACATTTTTTGCTGATAAGGATGGACTGTATTTAGCAACAGAGCAATAGTCCAAACAGCATTTCTCGCAGCTACAGTGGTTATCTGAGGCGTTACCTACCAGCTCTGAGGACCTCAAAATGAACACCGTTCGAAGTTAGGGCAATCTTCAGAATGAAACGTTCCTAGAATGACACATTTTAAAAGTGTTTAAGACTTAACTCCCTTTGACTAGCTATTTGCTGATGGTGGACAAAGAAAAAAAATCCTCGTTCCTTTCTTCATCGATTTTTCTTCGGTACTGAATCTAGACCACAGATGTATTTGCAAAAGAGACCATTGACTGACATGAGGATATGGAGTGCAGAGAGGTGGGTTTTATATATTTAGTGCAGTTTGTGCTTAAGAAATAACGCCGTGCTAGCAGGGAGTTGTTTGATCAGAAAAGCTATAGATCAGGAGGCTGCATTAAAGATTCAGGGTAGCAGAAAGGCACAAACGGGGTTTACGAGCCAATAAGTTCATCGCCCTGTTTTTTGGACAGACTGTGGCGGTGGTGAAATGGGATTGAAGGCATTTTAAACGACATTTAAGTGGAAATAAAAATGTTAATACACCTTGGGAGATTAAACGCGCAATCAGGCTGGTTCATCTGTATGTACACCATTGTTTATCTTAGTTTTCTGTATGTATATCTTGTTATGGTTGTTGTTATCCTTCGTGAATAAGTGTTTGTAGTTGCCTGTGATCTGTCCAACTTTAAAACACACACACACACACATTTCGGTCGTTCACACACTAGCTTCCTTGTAGAATTGAATCCTTAAATATTCACGTCCTTTATGCGCTGGGATCGCATATTACCTTTGTGTGTAGTATAACGTTACTGTCATCGTATATCAATGACCTTTATGAAACTTGAACGCATTAACATTTTCTCCTCGAATATGTTGTATTTTAGCGTAGGTGCCAACAGGCATAAATGAGCAATTAATCTCAGCTCTAAATAATCTGCTGTACACGTCTTTTATGTGTGTGTGGTGGGGGGGGGTGCGTGCGTGCGTGCGTGCGTGCGTGCGTGCGTGCGTGCGTGCGTGCGTGCGTGCGTGCGTGCGTGCGTGCGTGCGTGCGCTTTTGTCGCTTCTTCCGTGTTGTACATGGGTTTCGCAACAAAGAAACGCGTTTCATTGTCGGTAAGAACAGAATAGACATGATATAGGTAGACGCACACTTTGGACAGCGTCTATCAAAGAAGAGGCATTTCGTCTTTGTACTTAGGCACGTGGGCAGCGTTCAGCTGGATGTTACTGGAGGATAGCGGCCCGACAAGTTTAAACCATCGGGCGACATCGCCGTCCATACTGGGCAGACATCTTGGTGACAGAAGCACCGGCAACGAAACAGTCGATGGAATTCCCTTGTTTCCTTAATCGCTTGGGAAATGACACTCTCCCTACCCTTCCCTCCTTCAACCCGCTCTCTCGTACTTTAGTCTCTGTGAGTCTTTTTTACTAACTCCTAGTGTACATCCAACTCCCACTTGACTGATCAACTCATCATCGTCGCCATTCCCACCTTTGTATTTGTACTTTGACTTCTGTTCAGCGAGGGCCAGGCTTGTACAAGCTAGTTTATTCCCTGACCCAGCTAATTAAAATTTCACTGACTTCTGTTTTGCCTACAGACATAAACATTTGTTGAAACCTACTCGGCATAGACTGAGGTACGTCGTGACCTGAGCCAAGTGTTCGCGCTAAGTGCCCCCATGGGGATTACCAAACGCGCTCACCTGGCTGGGCTGGACGTCAATTGGAAGACGTTCCCAGACAGTTTGGTGGGAGCTAGGAGGGACAAGAATGGCGTAACCAGGCGAACTCAACTTATCGTGCCCTGTAGCCGTGACGTTCATGCAGAACCTCTCACACCTTAAGGACACTAATTACTTGCGTCCGGCATTACATCCTTTCACTTACTGAAAGCGAGAGCAAGTGAGCGAGGGGGGGGGGCAGAGCAGTAGTGGTGCACTGAAAAGAGGGAACTGTTTGTTATTAAAGAACCGTTAAAAAAAAGTTGAACAGTTTAGTGCGGTATGGGCAGTCGGGGCAGGCGGGCGAGATCAAAGCAGGCATTGTGTTCCCTTTTTCACCTGCAGGGAAAACGTGCGTATTGCAGATAGCTCCAAGTCTGAGGGGGGCAAACCTGCTATCTTAATTAACAGAAATGAGTTGGTTAAAATATTTCGAAACCGCAATTTGGTTCTCTGGTGGGGTTGTTTGCTGTTAAATGCGCGCAGGCATTTCTAACCCTTCTGCGACCTGTGCACTTCATCATAAACCACACGGTTCTTGCTAAAATCTCGCTGCAGTACACTTATTTTGATATTTTACTGCTACTGTCTGGGATCGCTGCGTCACAACCCAAAATATATTGTCGTTGATCTCGGAGACCGACAGGGGATAGGGCTGGGGAACAGTTACCGGGAAAGACAGTTCAAACTGGCTGATATTCTCAGTGTGATTAATCTTATAAGCCAGATTTACTGAAGTATACAGTTAGGTGCTTCTGAACGGTTTGCATAGTTGAGCCGGTCCCAGTCCCAGCAGTCATAAACATGTACTGTTGCCGTTAACGTCACGATATCTTACGATCAACCTACTTGCCTCAACCAACGTCTTCTTGCGCAGTGGCCAAAATACTACAACACACAGGGCACCTGAGATTAGGTCAGCACAAGCACCCACACAAACACGCACGTACGCACACACACGCACGCACGCACGCACGCACGCACGCAGGCAGGCAAGCACGCACGCACACGCACACACACATGAACACTCGCACATGTCTACCGACTAGAAAAATGTTGCGTGGTGCAGACGTTTCTCCAAAATACTGCGTGCAACATGTGCAATATCTTACCACAACCAGATTCATCTGTCCACCACTACACTGCATTTCGAAATCGGTGTAAGCGTTGCGGGGAGTGCATATCCTCTCCACGTTCCATCTTCCCTGAGGGAACTTCTGACCTCAGTTTCGCAATGTTTCTCTGGAGCAGAGAGAGAGAGAGTGGGAGGGAGATTCTAAGGTTTATGCATATGCTTAACCATTGGCGCGCGCGCGCACCCACACACACACAGAGAAAGAGGGCGGGGAGAGAGATTTCAGAGTCGAACGAGAAAAAAGAGAGGAAATCCTGTGACACTTTTTTTTAAAGGGCTTATTGAAAGCAAAACTTATCCTTCCTGACAATAAGTATAACAGATTAGAAGTTAAGTCTGGATAAATGATACATGTTGAAGCATTCTCCTTCATCAAGCCCACTGTCTTAACCTGCAACTTTGTTAGCTGGGGTTTTTTTTTTTGGAATGCGTATACGTTTTACGTAACATCATAAAAGTGCATCCACGCACAGAGCACGGCATATGCACGTTCATCCAACATCTGCCTTGCGTGTTCCACCTTCAACCCACATCTGTGAGTATTTTTTAATACTTCCCTCGGATAAACAGCCATCTAGAAAGAAATCACCCACCCCTATACCAAGCATTTCGGAATACCTGTAACATCGCACAGAATCTTTTTTTTCCAAATGAAAAAAAGAACATTGCAAAGTTTTTTTTTTCGCACACTGTTTTGGCTAAACGCCTGTTGTCCAAACTACTTGTGCGTCTGACACCTTTTTGAAGTAGATCTTACTTTTGCCCGAAACTTTGTCGAAACTTCGGCATTTATGGAACATACCATTCTTTCTTCTTGACATAGGCACACATTTCTGGACAGCGTCAGGCGAACATATCTTCCCGCCTTCCGTTACAAGAACATATACGAAATTACAACATTACTCACATATCTTTAAAAAAAAACTATTAAATTGTTGCAGACCAGAGCACTCTCGCACAAGAAAACAAAGTCAGAAGTGTCCATCACTCTTGTTCTTGGTGTGTGTCCGTATGTGTGTGTGTGCTTGCGAGAGCGTGTGCACTTTCAAACCATTAAAAAGTTCCGCAAGAAGATATACAACTTCTCAGAATTTGGCTTAAGGCCATTAAGAGCTCAAACTTAAAAAGAAGAAATGTTCTGTAAAAGATTGGTTTGTCCTCATCCTCAGCTGCCAGCTTTCGGTAAGCGTAAAAAGTACATTTTTCCTGCACTTTCTGCTCTTCTATAAGCACTTCTTTTTAGAGTATAGTAGGGGTGCTTTGCTTTTTCCTCCAGAACCACAGACGGATCAAGTACAAAGAAGCACATCTTTGACTTCTCGATAAAAGAGTCTGCTGAAAAATGCACGAGCGCCGAATTTTTGAATTTTAGGCTTGGACATACGAGCGTCCTAGTACGGGAAGTACTGTAGAGCTAAATACATGTACATTGTTTACAGTCTTGAACAGCGCGTACAATTAGTACCCCTTCTAAAGCAAAGAAGCCTTGAAAAAATGCTCGAGACAAATTGAGAAATTACGCATATGGCTAGACACCGTCATATATCCATGCAAGAGGATTAAAAATAACTTACTGTTAACGCTGGGCCTCGCTTGCCAGAAGTTAAGCGAAAAAAAAGGTGGGGGGGGGTATGAAAAGAGTCTCAGTAAGGGGGTGAGGTGAAGGTCGAAGCAAAACCTGAGGAAAAGAAAGAGGAGAGCAAGACAAGTGAATGTCCCTGTCACAGTGACGACGTTGCTGTCCATGATAACATGCCAGCGCAGATTTCGCTGCGCCAGTGATCGCGGGTTCGGGTTACGATTCTAGTCCTCGCAGACCAGCGACCTTTATTCTCTTGATTTAAAGCCTCGCTTTCGCTCCAGGTAATAGCTGTATCGAATCAGACACGCAAGCTCGGGACCAGGTGGTTTCTTTTGTTTGCGTGTCCGGCCGGCTGTCTAGTTGGCTGGCCACTTCTCGGCATATCTGATTACTTTCATGCCTCCAACTGCCGTCAAGTCTACGACATCCTGCTGTTTTTTTCAAACCGTGTCCCGCTATGTCATGAGGCTGACCCGTCTGGGGTCACTTCCTGCCCGAGGTCGTGGTGTTATGTAGGTATAAGCGGGTGGCATCTGTTGTATTGTTTGAGAGCGAAGGTGGCTCTATCTTCAGTCCTCACAGGTGGTCTTCGTCCAGAATGTGCTTCTCAGGACTGAACAGGAATGTGACCAAACGCACAAAAGCTGAACATTGTCCACACATCTATGCACGCTTCTGACAGTGATATGTAACACAAGATGATTTTTGTAATCTGACACTAGTATTATTGTTGCCATATATGACAGCATCCCTGGCTGAACAGTGCAACTGTTTACTATTCGCACAATATTGCAAGGTTCATGTTTCATACTTACAGGCACCTACATGGCTTTTACACTCTTTATCTAAATATTTTACAAATAATTTAAGTAATGGGACCATATTGTCAAGGGAAGAAGGGAAGAAGAGAAGATGGGAAAAGGGAAGAAGGGAAGAAGAGAAGGAAGGAAGGAAGGAAGGAGATAAGAAGGGAAGAAAGGAAGAAGAGAAGAAGGGAAGACAGGAAGAAGACAAGAAGGGAAGACAGGAAGAAGACAAGAAGGGAAGACAGGAAGAAGACAAGAAAGGAAGAAGACAGGAAGAAGGGAAGAAATGAAGAAGACAAGAAGGGAAGACAGGAAGAAGACAAGAAGGGAAGAAAGGAAGAAGCCCCCAAAAGAGACCGTGTGGGGGCACGTAGGGGGAAGGGAGGGAGGGGTGGAGAAAGAGAGGGACTAGAGCAGGACAGAGGGAACGTGAAACGTGGGTTGGGATAGAGAAAACGAAGGAAAGTTTATTGCCTCCGGCCATATGGCGTTTACAATAGGAGCCGAGTATATTTCCGCAATACACGATGTAAAGATAAACATACACTCCCGCATGCACTGTACGTCAATATGTACAACCATGAGCGGAGAGAGAGAGAGAGAAGTAATTAGAGACAGGGAGAGGAAGTGGGTAGAAAGGCTGGAAGAGAGAGAGAGAATGAGAAAGAAAGAGCGTGGGTGGGGAAGGGGGGTTGGGGGAAGTGTGTGGGAGAGGGGACAGTAAAGGAGAAAGGTAAAATGGTAGGAATGCTGGAATAGCAGAAAGTGAGGGCGGGGGTGGAGAGAGAAATGTTTCGTTACATTTGATGCTCTTTTCTTCGCAAAAATATGCTAGAAGGGCTTGTCGTGTCTTTTATCTTTTTCTCTTCCCATCCTTTCGTCCTCAAAATAAAGACTGCGAATTGATGAGTATATTGCAAATACCAAACTACACCTTCGTCCGACATTTAGCTTCTTGACATTAACGCAAATAGACACGTACGACACTCCTTGGTGGTCGGGGTTTGAAATGGTGCACAGCATAAGAAAACGGCGCCTATTCCAGCAAAATCGGTTGTCTGTCCTGATGTCTACACGACAGAGCCTGAAAGGACTGTCGCTGCTGGCATCGGAGGCTGTCGCCCGTCGGCTTTGGTGAACGCTGTGGTTTCCAGCCCCCACAGCTCGACCTTTGTCCGAAGGTCTCGCGCGAGTGGGGACCCTGCAGGGGAGAGCAGCAGGTAAAGGGAGACCACTAGATGCCTCGACAAAGACATTGGCTGGAGGCCTAGCGCTCTGTACTGGCCTCGAGGCGAGACGGACGCACCAACAAAAAAGCAATGCCACAAATCGCTGGCGTCGACTGGACAAGTTACACAATCTTTTACTGTCTCCAGACCCTTTGCAGTCTTTAGCCTTCAGATTTCCCTCCTCCTCCCCCCCCCCCAGACACCCGCCACACACGGCGTCCTTCCTGCCGTCCCCATTTTTAAGCGCTTTCACGGCCTGCTGTCTACAACACGGCATCTCGCGTGCTCGTCTAATCATTAAAATCTCCATATCGCTGTCTGATCTCGGCGCTAAGCTGCCTGTTCCCCCTTACGACGTCAACCGTCTGTCTAGCGCCATCTTCTGCGAGCTGAATAACCATCTTTCAACACTGACGTATACATTTTTTTATCTTTGTGCTTTCAGTTGCGGAGATGTTCCAAGATCTTTCGGAAATGTCATTTTATAACTCAAAAATCCCAAACACTTCTGTCTCAGTTAATTAGTCTTAAGCAAAGCATCTGCTGCCTCATTTTTCATTTCGTCACGATGTTTTTTGTTTTGTTTTGGTTTTTTTTTTTGTGTGGATGGGCAGGTGTTATTTCCCTTTGTTTCCATTGCTTTTATTTCATTTATTCTCTGTCGTAATGCAAGTATTTTTTCAATCCTAGGTATTGTAGGAGTGTCTGGGTATTCTACTTCTAGTTTGAAACTTCTATTACATATAATATTGTGAATTAAAGAGAATCGATCACTCGTATCTTGTCTTCGGCCAGACTTTCGTCTGTCGACTTGGACGCACTTTACAATTCATAATTTAAGCCGCGCTAAACGGGTCGGACCGAGTCTCTGCAGCTGTTCGACAAACTTGCTTGCACGTGGGGGAGCATGTGCGGGGGAACATGTATGTACCTACATGATGTCAACTACAACGACCTGCTACTACTTTCTGTCAGAAGTTTCGGTGCAAGCGTCCAGGGGCCGGGTTGCTGACATTTTAGTTTGATTCTTGATGCACTTACGTTATTGAAGATGACCAAATCAATGGAATTTGCAAGTCATTGTCTGGCTCTGTATGCAAAAATTAAGATATCTTCGGACTGATACTTTGTGATGATTTATACATCGTTAATTAAAAGCAATGTATGCCAAAACAGTATTACAAAAGTCACTTTTTCTTTTTTTTATTATTAGAAATACGATGAGAAAAGCCGGAAAAAAACAGACAAAAAAGGTCAGTTTATTTTAAACTGAAACCATCAAAGATCTACATGTAGATTACAACTACGTTCACTATGTTACCATGCAGCGTAATAGAAAAAAACCCAGTGTGTGCGTATATATATATATATAAGCCTACACTCACGTACTCACACACACACAGGCACATACACACACAGAGACACACACAGGTACATACACAGACACACACAGAGGCACACACACAGAGGCACACACAGAGGCACAAACACAGAGGCACACGGACACACACAGAGGCACACGCACACACACAAAGGCGCAAGCACGCACGCGGACACACGCACACTTTACGCATTCGTTGACAACGATTTGTTTTTTGGGTCAGAGTGCAAGAGCGGTTTTATCCCCTGTCCATACGTAAAGACGCACGTAAAATAGACAGGGAGAACGGGGTTTACGACTGCTCTTTTTGACCGGAAGTGCAGACACAAACACTCATGCAACCCAACCCTTGTCTTTTTTTCTTCTTCAGTTTATCGGCGCATGCGTATACAATCCGGTATTCCACCTGCGTGATCGCGAAGCCAGCAGACGATTCTACCGTTACAGCTAATCTCTCTGCTGTAGTTTTTCTGAGCTTCCTGTCAAAGAACTGAAGTCTTCAGACTGTCGTGTAGGATTAACGGAGCGGTGGATACTTCGCTACGCTTAAATCTTTCCAATCTATAGTTAATTTCAAGTTTTGGAAGCTTGTGGTCGGTCTTTGCTGTGTGTGCGTTTCCAGTGATTTGGCACTGGAGTCGTTTGGAAAAGGTAAAATAAATAGTTTGCAATGGGTTTGAAAAGAGAATGAATAGTCTAAAAAAACGCTAAACGTCTTGTCTCAATTCAGCTTTAAAAACTGTTATGCGTCTAATTTTTTAAATAGATTTCTGGAGATGGTAAGTTGAGCTATTTGCTTTCAAGCGTCCCCACTCCCCGACTCCAAGAATTCTCAACACAGGCACTTGCACTGTCCCCGTATAATGTTGGAATGAATGGTAATTATAGATACAGCAAAGAGAACAGGAACTGATACTGTTCCCGTCCTGTACAGGTGTATGTACTGACTCCCTTCACTGTGTCCTCAAGGCCTAAGCGCAGTGTTTCTAACCACACGGATTAGGAGACTCGTAATTCGCTCTAACAGCCTGTGTCTGTCTGCGAGGTGATTCTGTCTTTGGTTTCTGGCTGCAGTCTCTGAAACAGAAAGGAAAACAAGTTCTCATGAGAATATCTTGAAAACAATCAAGGCCAAGCGCGCAAGTGGATCGGCAGATTTTTTCCAGCGAGGGCTGAAACTTGTACAGGTGATGGGGGAGTAAGGTTTTGTTTATGATAGAGTGTAAACCAGTGGCAGATTCAGATCCAAAACGACCTTTTAGTTTCGGGTCCAGCAGGTGAGTGGGGGTGACTGTTTTGTATGAGTTAAGTCCAGTGAGTTCTCCAGTGAGTTCAGTCCAAGTGAGTTCAGTCCAGTGAGTTTAGTCTAGCGAGAACATGCAAGAGACCAGGAGGAAGTTTGGAGTTCGTCTTCCTTCGCTCACCCTTGTAATTATGAGGCGTCAACTTTCAGTATAAGTTCGTAATTTAGGAAGTAAGCAACAAACCATGCAGACGATGCTCTGGGAGCGGGGAACGGGAGGAGCTGACCTTTGCCTCCCTCCCCAACCTCCCATCATCGTTACCCATCTTCTGGATCTGGCGCTGGCGTTAACACATATTTATGAAGCGAGAGAAACGAACGAAAAGATGCACCGTGAATACATCTTCATGAAGCAAGGGAGAGGTTAAAGGAGGGGACGAAAGGAGAAGATGTATGTATGTATGTATGTATGTATGTATGTATGTATGTATGTATGTATGTATGTATGTATGTATGTATGTATGTATGTATGTATGTATGTATGTACGCGTGCGTGCGTGCGTGCCGACGCGCGCGCGCGCAGGTGCGTCCCTGTGTGTATGTGTAGATGCGCGCCTGCGTGTGGGTGTATGTGTGCATGCGTGTGCGTGCGTAATCCCGCGTGCGTGTGTGATGTCACGAAACTGCTACACAGAAAGAACCGGTGCAGACATTCTGGCCAAAACGTTTTCTCTCGCAATAAAGTGCAACCGCGAGGTTGGGGGGGGGGGTGCAGCAACAGACAGCAGCCTGCGGACAAGAATGTCTCCACGCACGAGCCTTCTTTTAAACTTCTTTTCGGGACCGATAAACGGCACATATCAGGGTTCTGACATCAGTTCTCTCTGATTTATTCCCGATGCCTGCCTGATATCTGTACCAGACTCTGGCGGAAAATAACTGCTAACTTCTGTCCGCAAAGAGGCGCTGCTGGCAGGCACCGGAAGCTACGGCATGTTGGTGCGAAGGTAGTGACTGTCGATTTTGCTGCTGGCATGCCCCGTCCTGTGCACGTGCGCGCAAACAAAGAGAGGAAGACGCTTAAGGCCAGCATTTTCTCAGTCAACATTACGTCGCTCCTCATTTGGGCTTGCGACAGTTTCAGTATTCTGCAAAGACTTATGGCCGTTTCTAATTTTAAAGAAAGAACGATCACAGAAGTAATGTATAGATTGTCATCTCAGTTCCGTAACCTAGAAGGTCGTGGGGGAGGGGGGACATGTAGGATACAGCTTCGGACAATCTCTGCCATTTTGGTCTGTCTTCTGCGATCCGTATCAGTTCTGTCCATTCCTTGATGATGTCAAGCCAGCTTTCCCTTTGCCTTCCTGTCCTCCTTCGGTCTTCCAGCTTGCTTCCAAGATGGCCTCGGCAAGTGTATCATGACGCCAGCTTCCTTTTCTTGATGGTGGCGAGGACAGGCTCCTGGGGACCAGCCAGTCTGTCTACTTTGTTGTGGACACAGACGTTTGTCTTGTGTTCCGTCCGAGAGATTCTGAACAGGAAGCATTTGGTCTCAAAGGCTTCGACCATCTTGTCTGACGGCTTCTCTCTCTCTCTCTCCTCTATTTCTCTCCCCCTCTCTCTCCCTTTCTCTCTCTCTCTCTCTTGTATTGTCACAAAGCGCAAAGATCCACAGAGGCGTGAACACACTAGCTGCGTGTAGTTTTTTTTTAGGTCGCACAGGGAAGGTGGTGGAGGAGGGGGGAGAGAAAAACAACCTCCATCGGGGAAGATCAGTCCACATATTAAAACATGTTTGCTTTCAAAACATTCCTCAGTCGTTGGCGATCGAACTCAAGTGGGCCATACTGCATATGTACGGAGATTTTCGACACTGTCGCACCTAATTAACGAGCGTCGAGACAGATGAGCACTGCTCAACCCATCCACCCGCTTAATTTGCAACCACCCTATTTCAAAACGGTCAGGGTGGAGTGGTTGGTGTTTTACTCAGTGTCAGCATATGTGGACATTATCGCGGTGGGAACTTGCTGTACCGGTCAGGTCAAGGGGTGATGCGAGTCATGAACTGACATAATTGCGATGTTATCAAAGGAAATCGAAGGCTGCTTGAAAGCACAGTTAGGAGAGCGAAAGACCTCAATGAGATCGACAACAATAGAGCCAAATTGAACAATTCTCTCAATCACATTGCGTGTATCCATGCATACACCCCAGTCTGTTCCAATATTGTAAAGCATATAACAGAGTATGTAACTAAAATGGTTACTGCGTATATCTGTGGAAGCTGCACGACGCAGTTAATTCCTATCGTCCGAGGGTTCACTCGCCGCGATAAACTACTTATCCGTTCCGGGTTCACCCACACCGTCACCTGCACCCCCTCCACCGTCGCCACCCTTACCCCCCTCACCCCCACCCCCTCCCCCATGACCACCACGAATCCTCCTCTTTCAGTAGCCGGGGTCTTCAAAACAACCACCGCGAGATCCACTTCGTTGGTCTAGATCAAACAGAATAGCTCTGCATCGTGGACATGCGAACACGCAAGAATGTGTCGGACCTGCGTCATCGTTTTGAAATAAGCGATGAAATGATGGCTCGAGTTTGGGTGCGAGCTTATATGTGTACTGTAGGCCTACAAACGTACAAAACGCAGGGACGTAGAAAAAGAGAATTTCAGGTAAAACAAATAAATATGGAGATTTAAAGAAAAGAAAGAAGGAAAAAGAAAGAAGAAAGAAAGAAAGGGAAGGAAAGAAGAAAGAAAGAAATGGAATGAAGGAAGGAAAGAAAGAAAGAAAAATCCTAAGACTGTAGGGGAAAAATGTAAGAGAAATATACCCTAATATCACATACTTTCACTATTAATTCGTATTTTTTAAAACTAAAAAAAAAAAAAAGAAAATGTAGTTAGTTTACTGTAGGCTCACTGTCGACAACAGTTTGTGTATTCTCGAGAAATTTCCTCTTAATCATCGAATGATAAAAGCTAATAATTCTTAGGTTTCTCTCGAAAATAGGCTTGTGCGACAGACAAAATATGTCTACATAAAATGGCGGGCTATGTGTGCGATCAATATAAAAACGGATTAAAACGAGTGCAGATTTCAGACAGGCGTTCCAACGGCGCAAAAACTTAAATGATAACGTACATTTTTAGTCACACCAGGAGGCTCTACACCTTTGTTACTTGTAAACGGCTTATTGACTACTGACGTCACTCAGAGCACTTATTTAGGGGAGGGTGTCTACAGCAGGTGAAGTGCGTTAAAGGTTATATAATGTTACTGACCTTCAGCTGTGACGAGATGTACTGCTCACGGTTGGGAAAGAACTCTAACAAATGTATCATGTTGAAGAATATCTATAAAATGGAAGTTAGATGCCTTTTGGTCATCAGCAAGCAGTTAAAGTACAAAACTGGATATATGTGATCGTCTGAAATTTATTGCTTGTCTTCTGAACATCGGAGGGCATTACCCTACACCTATAGTTAGTGGGACATTTGCAAAGACAGTAGTCACTGTTCGGCTGCATCTTCAAGGTCAAAGGACAGGCGAACGAACGAAGAGACGGGATGACGACCACGCAAGAGTGAATAAACTAACGAACTAGCGAACGATATGAAAGACGTTGCGGTATGGTATCTCGATATGGCACCACTTGAAGTCCTATCAAACGCGGGCAATATTTATCATTCAATTCACTTTCATAATGGTCAAGGCCGCTTAAATCCATATACGACATATTTTCGTCGACAACAAGCCAGCACATAGTCCGCATACCTGAACATCCAGGTAATCAGAGTATGTATTATGCGCAGACTTTCAAAGAATAAAGTGACGGGTTTTATGTTCCATTTTTACTAATCTCTCCTCTTGTACATGTGTTCCAAAGACTCCATAGTTAGAGGATTTCAGCGTTGTTCTGAGTACGAAGATCTTACTGCTTGAAAATGTCTACTTTAGCGATGAGGAAATACGCCTGTACTTCGAGTAAATACTGAAATTTAGGCAACAGCGGGAGACATAGAGAAGGTTCATAGTACTGCTTCTTAGCAAAGGTATTGCGTGGGTTTGCATGGATATACGCTAACAAATGAATAAATGTATGGTTGCTAGCATGATCACGTAGTAGTCAACATTACATCGCTTTCTGTTTGTACATGATCCTGCACTGGAAGCCGAATGTGTGCCAAGTTTTGAATGGTTAACTTTCTGACCGTGGCTGAGTTGGATGAGTGCTCGTGTTTCATTTCCATCCAATAAAGTGTCTGTAAATTTCACTGAACGAATGGGGCTTACTGTCGCTTTCATGTAAACAGGGAAACAATGAAGGCTGATTTAGTCGAACCCCAGGGAAGTCAGCTTTCCATGTATCCAACAGAAAAAAGGGACTGGGACTGGGACTGCAGTGAAAACATTCTTCTAAGAAAAAATGCAATGATGGCGACGATAATGATGATAAATACATGATAAATGGAAGGAAATTCAGAATTCCTGTTTCGCAGTTAAACAAAACTTATCTTTCTTCATAGCCCTTCTGTACAATACATAGTATACATTCCTGCAGATCTTCAGGGGTGGTTTCAGAAAAAAACCATTAAAAACTGAAGTGGCACTAAAACGGCATTGAAAACGCGTCAAGCTGGAGACGGGCACATCTTTCTACGGTCAAGTGGAGACACACATCGACCTTGACCCCTCCCCTTTCCCCTTCCCCAGTATCCCGTCGTCGGTCGACTATGTCGAGCAGAGTACTTACATTTCCTGTGACTAGATCCAGACTGACAGAAAAAAACAAGACATATCTCTATCTCCCCTCCTCTCCTACCTGCACTGCCCCCTCATACACACGAACGCACACACAGGCAAGGGCGTTGAAACACACACACATACATACACACATGCACGCACGCACGCACACACAAAACTTCCACCATAACATTAATGCCAATTTGCAGTGTCTAGGTCACATCGTCCTCATCTGTCTTTTGGACGAAACGTAAGCCTGAGTGAGAGAGAACTAAGCTTCACTTCCGACCCGTACTTTCGCACAAGAACTGCAATCACCATGTCCACGCCAGGCCGAGAGGCACGGGCCTCACATGAACAAATAAAACAAAACAAAACCGGCTGCAAAAAAATGCAGCACACCAGGCCGTTCTTCGACGTTAACATTCCATGCAGGCTTTTCGCCAAAGTCCCTCAGGCGTCAGGAATCGATGCAGGGTGTTGCGCAATAACAGAGAAGGGTGGGAGGCGATGACACGGGGTGAGGGAACCCTGACAGCGCGTGCACAGGTCAGACCACACTATAGGGACCTCCAGGACAGTGTTGCCGTAGCAACGAGTGCGCTTTGTAGCAGAAGAAAGTAGGCTTTGGTCAGGTGGCTGAAGATTACCCTCCGGTTCACACCGACAAAGTAGCCAATGGGCACGAACTTGATCGCCTAGTGGCTCTTAACAAGAAATCGCGGCGTTTGAACAACTTGTATGTCCTTATTCCACTCTACATTCATCACTGTCAGAAAATGTGGGCGTATGGTAAGAGAAAACACACAGACAACTTCCTTTAATGTTCAAAAACTTCGCGATTGATTGAAGATTAACGTGTGCTTCCTCCACAATTTGAGGGGAACAAGCACCACTTAAAAAATAGACTTGTTTGTGGTTAGACATCTTTCACAATGCGGAATACAGTAACTTTTGAGAGCGTAACTTGACATCGGTGTTTAACGCATATTTTGCAATGGATATCTCCATTTCACCACTTCCCCTGCGGCTTTTATTCTTTGCCATGTTTTGCATGCTTTAAATTTACCTGATTTAAAAATTATAACCAACAGGTTTTTTATAATTACCTATTTTACTTCTGAGATGGTGGAATGCATCAAACATGCAAAACATCTGCCCCTCCGGGCGACATCATCGCGTGCCAAAAAAAAAAAAGAGGGAGAGGGGGGCAGAACCCGGTCTTGAGGGGCTCCAATGGTCAAAGGCTAGGGATGTTTTTCCCGAAATTATGTAGGCTGCGACACAGTACTGTGTAAAACATTTGCTTTATATTTATTTATATTTGAAGCCGACATCCCGCTTGTGAAGCTTAAGACCTTTTTTCAACCAGAAAAATGTGCGTTTTTATTCACCGAATGTGGTAACGCCTGGTCGCACATGAAAACCGTCTTCCGTCACATCTTTCAGTTGGATTTGGCGTTTGATCATATGCGTGTCTTGATAAACTTGAAAACATCTGCAGTCCGGATGGTAACTTTCTGCAGGTGACAACGTTAGCAATCAGCGTACTGCAGTCTTATTGGTAACCTTTGACAGGAGTCGAGGTCGGTAATTTTAATCTTGCAATCCGACTGGTAGCTTCTGATAGCATCTCGTACATTTTGGAAACTCACTTGCACAGGTTACTTTATCCTCCGTCCATACATTGTTATACTCACAGCAGACAAGAACAGCATTCGTTACACTAGTGTGTGAAACAGACTTTTCAAACTGGCGATATGAACATTTTCAGTTTAAAAAAGCGTCTCATCTTTCAAACTGATGCACCCTCGTTATCCAGATCCCGCTAAAGACAATAGCCACAAGCTCTGTATGAAATAAAATATGAGCTTAAAATAATGCTGTATAAATGTGGGTTGAATCTCTGCTAAGATCACTCCAAGATCGCTAAAAAGGACACGCTGTCCTTCACTAGGCAGCACATAAATTGTGGTGTCCTGTCTACCCTTTTCATCTTTATGTGATGACTTTCTGCCCACCACACAATGATCCAGCCAGTGGAGATACGGAGCCATCCACAACCAGATGGCAAGTATATCAGCCGATTGTTCCTTTCTAACACAAAGTAATCTGTGCACAGAGAAACGAATGCAAATTGTTCCTTGTCAAGACAGAAAGCCTTAAACGACTCTAAGCCAGGACACCACGTGGCGTGAGCTGCTGTCCAAGACTGCAAGCCTGCTTCAAGGTGTGAGCTTAGCAAACAATTCGTTACCTGGGCTTTGCTAACAAACATCGTGTAGTTTAGAACAATGGGTATTCGGAAGCTTAAAAGTCCAATAAACAGACACGAGATAACAGTTATCCAATAAAGCTTAAAAAGGATATTATTTCGCGCTGAAAGTAAAAAAAAAGTTTCTAGTTAAAAACAATCTATCAAACAAACAGATCTCAACTGTTCACGGGGAAAATATTAAATCATCTGTCTGTCTCTGAAGAAGCCCGGCTGACATGAGCACAAGTATGTCTTTTCACACGCGGAATGGTTTAATTGTAGGAGGATCTGCCAGGTCCCTTTCTTTCGACCCTCTCTTTGCTGCGTGTGTGGGTACGGTAAGCTCCCTTGGTTGCATGCGTCTGCATACGGTTATGTTGAGCGTTTCAAGTACTTCCTGTTGGAGTGATGGTTTAATTGTACACAAGAGTGAAACGAACATTTATGTAGTTCAGCTACAGATCTGAAAGTGTGTGAAAATAAAAAAGTGCATACAAGAAGCTAGTCTGTCTACAATGGCGATTATTCCCATCATAAGCACATTACCCAGAAGCATCGGATGCCACAGTTATGTGTAATCGCATGTGATCGAAACGCAAGGGAGTTTAAGATGAGGTTTTCGTTCATCGCGGTTCCGTTAAAATACCTTTGATTTTGTTGTTGTTGGAGCGGTGTTGGCATGCATGGGCATGAACTTCACTGCTTTTACTGAAAAACCGTTGCTAACTAGTGTATCTAGCTAACTAGCGTATAGTTAGTTAGCTAGATCGCAAATTAGTTCGGTTAAGAAAGCCATTAAGTGCAGCCAAATTACCATTGAATAAGCATCACAGAAAAATTTCTTCAGATGAGTTCAGGCACCAAACGTGGGTCACAAAAGTCTGCAGCAGTGGCTGGACTGCTGTTGGACAGTTTCTGGTTTATAATATTTCTCATAGAATTTTCTGTCGCGATGTGTGTGTGTGGGGGGGGGGGATTTGACGCCATCCTTGGGAAGTTTAAAATCGGAAATCAAACGATAAACGCATTGTGATCTCTCTGAAGCCCACATCTTCCATTGTTACTGTTGCTCTCTCTTTGCAAGACGATGGTGCTGATACAATCTTTGTGTTTATATTGCCAGCGACCATGATGTAGGCCCCTCAGAGAGCTGGTCACAGACGTATGGCTGCCGACACCCGCTCTTCGACGCACGCCCCACTTTGCTGGTGCTTGACGACGGCAAAGCATCTCCTGCGGGCTCCGAAAAGAATGCACGTGCAAAGACTGCGACAGAGCCCTTGCGTCAATGCTTTGCCTGGAACCCGCACTGTATTCAAACGTCTTATGGTTCTCGTCTAGTTGAGGGAAATATTTGGTCGAGGGGAATAACAAGCCGCATGGTGTTGTAAACTCAAAACGCGCAAACTTGCAGTGATGTGTGCCAGCCGCTTTGCTTTAGGAAGTTAGGCGCGGGTATAAAGTTAGTTTTCAAAGCATTGGAGATCAGGTATACACAGTGGCTGTGCGCAGGTGTGCGTTTTGCGCAAAGAAAAGCGCGCCAATGTCTTTCGCAAATCCCCAAACTTTCTCGTTGCGCAACCACCCCTCTGCGGACAGAGTCAGATCCCTGTGTGTGCCAAGGTTGACTGCTGCAGAGCTCGCTCAGCTAAGGGCAAAAGCCAGAGGACGGAAATATACCCAGTCATGAATGGAAATGTAATACATCGTGGATGGAAATTCACCCAGTCACAGGTGGAAATGTACCACCTTAATTACTGTTAAGCAATGTATGGGACTGGATACAAGTATGCTCCTTGCGCAGGTAACACAGTAATGACAGGAGCTGAAAACAATACGAATGGGAGGGCTTTGCTCAGAGTTAGAAGTCTAATTAGAGAAAAACGTGGAGGACTATTAAAAACAGGAATTAAGAGTGCGCTCCTGATATCACTGGATACCCGGTATAAACTGGATTTAAGCCGAACTTTCCAAGACTTCTTCACTTATTCTGATCGTTTTGTTTAGAAGTCGGCAAATCACACATAATCCTGATCCTATCACTAACCAACACTCTACCCCCCTGGCCCCCTCCCTGCCTCTAAGATCGCCCCAATAGCCAACCCTACACCAAACTCTAACTCTAGTCTTTTCCTCTTCCCTTTCAACCAGGCGTCCAAAATCAAATCCACACATAAACCATTCCGCTAAACCGGATAACCTTTAAAAACATTCCCCCCATCCCACACACACACACACACACACACACACACACACACAGTACTTTGCAGGACAGAAATAACTGGCCAACAACTCCTGTATAAAAATAATTTAATGTTCTGGACAGTTCCCTACCAAATGCAATAATATTCCTGTTTGACTAAAAAAAATCACACTCAAAGCAGTCATATCCTTTAGTGTCATGTCCTTTCGGTCATAAATCTCACACTAAGTATACAAGAAATGTAAATATCTTTACATCTCTATTGCTCTCAACATACTTTCACAGAACAGTGGTCAACTTACAAACGGCTGATAGATGAAATGTGATGGCTACCTAACTTTAAATTGTTTAAAGCATTTGTTGCCTTCCTCTCCATGTTTAACTCGTTCCTCACTTGATCTCCTTTTCTTTTTTCCTTTTTTTGTTCTGTTTGTTATATGGTTTATTGGTTGTTTTTGTTTGCATTGTAACTACTGTGAAATATAAAATTTAAAAAAGTCTCTATTGCTCTCCTCGCATTTCCTACTCACTCCTAATCTGATCATCTACTCCTAACGTACCTAGCCATAAGTGTAGTGTTCTTCTAGACTTTTCTTTCTTTTTCTTTTTTCTTTTTCAGATTATGTCCCCTTCTTTATCTGATAGCCTCCCACAGTTTCATGTATGCGCCGGAGGCCGATCGCTCCTATACGTGTCCAGGCCTCCGTGTCACCATCACTGCACTGTGCTCCACAATGGAAAAATGGAAGCTTATAAAGTAATTTTTATAACAAATAGGCATTTTTGATATATTTTTGCCCAGCAAGCTAAGGACTCAATTTATCTTGTAACTCGATGCAGTGCAGCGATGCAAAAAAAAAAAAAAACGGTCTCTGAAAAATTTCGCTTGCAGCGACCCCTACCCCAGACAGAAGCCAAGCCCGAGCCTGTTTGGCTCAGCCCCGTCCTCACCAGGAGACGAAGCCAAGGCTGCCTGTTTACCCAACCGTCCAAACTCACTTTGAAATTCATTCTGTGGAAGCTCGGAAAGGGAACTGACACCGATGGGGGGGGGGGGGGGGGGGGGGG
>SMGT01011405.1:24257-38732 GCA_004794575.1 Lanistes nyassanus
GGGGGGGGGGGGGGGGGGGGGGGGGGGGGGAAAGTACAGGAAATCCCAGGCTGCACTCCACACGGCAGCTGGCCCTCCCGTTGTATTCCTGTGTGTATTCTGTTAGGTCAGGCATTTATCGAACTCTCGTGTGGGAACGAACTGTGACTTTTGAAGAGCAACCACTTAAATACTGCATTTCCAACCAAAAAAAAAAAAGACAGTTAGGTCAGTAAAAACATGTTAACGTCCCTTTTTTTGAGCGGTGGTCACCTATATTACTGTGCAGGTATTCTTGTCTCAGATGTATGTGATAAGGATACGCAACATTCAACTTTAAAGGCGAAGTAACGCAGAAAAACTTATAGGAAGCCTACCTCCTGAACTTTACATCAACAAATCGCTGAACTCAGCTTTTATTTTTAAACGATTTCAGACTCACATAAAAAGGTGAAGGGGAAAATAAATTGATACATTTCAGGTAGATATACCTTTATTGCCTCTCTCTCTCTCTCTCTCTTTCTCTCAAAAGAATGACACTCTTTCACAAGCAGAAGTTGCAGTAATTCTGCAGATCAGTAAAGTCTATACCGCCTTAGGAGATTTTATTTCAGCTTGGATGTGAGCAAACACTTTTGTAAATTCGTTTCGGGGGTTTTAGTTCTGGAGCGTGCATTTAGATACTCATCTAGAAATGTTCACAAGATGTGTCTTATGTGGCAGAACCACGATGAGGGCAAACGTAATCTCGTGTTGTGTTACCTTGCAGACCTTCTCGTGTATCTGGCATCCGACATTGAAAAAATATTGCAACAGATCTAATGCCTCTAGACTTGTACAGGTAATGTCTACATAAAACCGGACATAACAGCGCAATTTGGCTATTTTTGTTTAGTTTTTAGAGATAAAAATTGTGTTTTGTACTTGTAGTAAGTTGAAAGTATTACTAAATATTTTTAATGGTAGGAACCAATCGCTTAAATGGAAAGAGCTTAGTGACATATTACATGTAAATAAACATTTCGTTCCTTTTTGTTTTGTCCTCTTTGCCCCTCCTCTCTATATCTGAATGCAGTTTACCGAAAGTCCGCGCGTGCGATTATGTTTCAGAAACAGAGAGAGAAAGCTTAAGAGTGTTAAGAGTCTGACTTTCGTTCTGACGCACCTGCGTCCTCTTGTCAGCATTTATTTTGTGCCACTTCTATTCTAAAGCCGAACTTATTCTGCATTCTCCACTGCACCACAAACAGGATTAGACGGTGACGTACACAAACACTCAAATAACTTGACCATTTTTATTAGTTTTAATAGGCAGATAAGTGTGCAGACGCAGAGAGAGAAAGTTCTGTTATCTGGTGTCCCTCCCTCTCTTTATTCTCCTTTTTTCCCTCACTCGCTCACGCCAACCTTTTCATGCTGTAATGCAGTCTTTATTCCATTATAAGTCTACTGGAAGGGATGGCGCAGGAAAAATACCGTTTTCTTTATGACTGCAACCTCATCCCGGACCCATGGCACGCTTCAGTGACTGCATGCAGTTTTCGTTTGTGTCCAACAGCTGCCTCCCACCTGTGGAAGGATGAGGGGCAAAGATTCAGACAGACCACATCCTGCACCTGCAAGCGGTCATGCTGTTACAGCCGCTGTACGGAAACTTGCGTTTATGCACAAAGGAAATGCTCGTGTATTTCATTTTAAGCGTCAATGCCGACTACAGAACACGTTGTGGGGGGGGGGGGGGGTAAGCGGGGGCAGAGGGGTAAGTGGGAAAGTTGTAGGTGCACCTGGGGCAGTTACGTCACAGCTATAACTGTCGAGACCGTATACTTCTCAAAGCATAGTCGAGAGAACACGCGGGCACTTCAAAAACTGGGTCACCCCCACCCCTTTTTCTCCTCCTCCCTCCTCCCCCTTTTCCCCCAACTTTTCTTTTTCTCTCCATCTCCCCATTTCTTTTTTTCTTACCTTCACTCGCTCACACACATAGACACTTTCTCTCTCACACACACACACAAACACGCCAGCCCGAAAACATCAGTTTAGTCAGAAGATATGTGTATATCTTCCGCAGATGCCAAAATTGCTTAGTGCGCCAGCGACAAAGCTGTTTGATAGTGCGGAGCAACATCTGTCATGCAGATCAAGGCCGCTGAAATGGAGAGAAGCTCGTAAGAGGAATGAAAGCAAGTGGCCGACTGCGGCAAGGAATGGTTAGAGCGAACTCCGACTAAGGCCCGTAACGCATGCTTGATGAGGCCAAGGATGCGCAAAGTGACCTCCCTTGTCATCAAGACAGATCAGCTCCTCCCCACGGCCGCTAGCTCAGTTTTTCGTTAGTGTCTTTTTCAGGTCAGCTGTAAATGAGTGTCAAAGAACGTTTTTGTGTACTACAATTTAAAAAAAATTAGGGTACAATGTGTTTCTTTCTCTGTTTCCCTTCCCTAATTTTTTATGAATTCCGAGCCCAGATGTGCTTTGCGTGCGACCTCGCTGAACAAGCTAAAACATTTAGAATGTGAAGATATTACTGTGCAGTAATGAAAAGTTGCTTGAAACAATCCAATGAACCTGTGAGCAGTTACTGTCGCAGACAATGCGCGGCAGGGTTCACAGGCCGGCTGTTTTTCATCTAGAGAACGTCAGATGGGTTTGTGGGCATCTATAAGCCGTTTTCTGAACACATGCCACAAAAGAAATATAAATGGGCAATACAAACAGAGAATGTGAAATAGACGTATGGACAGAGAGGGTGAAGTGTGTGTGTGTGTGGAGGTATGTCTGTGCATGTGTGCGTGCATGTAGCCATCCACACGTACGTACGTGTTCATGTGCGTGCGTGTTCGCGCGGGTGTGTGTCTGCGCGCGCGCGCTTGAAGGTTTGAAGTGGTAGAAGAAAGAGAGAAAAACAATGAAAGAAAACTGTGACGATGCCTTTGATTACACCGTCTGGTTTGACATAAAAGGAGCAATTTTACTTATATGCAGACAACATCGGCTCTGTAATACATATCAGGCATATGCATTTATACTGATAAAAAGAATTGAAAGGCCAGCTGCACTTTCGCAGGACGTGTGTAATTTGCAAGAACAAAACATCTTACCCCGTACATTTGGATGCATTTTGCATCAAGCTGCAACAGTGAACGTCAATGTGCGTGAAAATCAGTGCAAGATATTCCTTACACCGCCGAAGCAGGCAACCTGTACCCTCTATACCCCTGACAAGGTGTGCAAATCAAGGCGTGCAGGTGACAAGGCAAAACTGAAAGTGTGAAAAGCTCGATTCCAATGCACACGAAAAGCACGTTCAATGTGAACACCACTCAGCCACTGTTGAGGGACTGGTGGGTATTTGGACGCGGTCCGGAGACAGGAACCATGCCTCCAAGACCACGAGCTTGCGATGCTCATCGCTGCAGGGCGACTGGGTGACTGCAGGAAGCCAGAAGCCAGGGATTGACACGTCAGCAGTGGGCCTGAGTTCTCATCACCCATCGTTTCACGATGCCAAAACACGCATCTGGAGGCGAGCGTGTGAACGTTATCGTAACTGCTCCTGTGAGGGAGGGTCAGCCGTTTGGAAGTGGGTTCATCTAGGTTTGGGGATGAAAAGGCAAGGTCTACAGAGCCGTGTGCACCCTGTGCACGGCAGCATCATGGGTATGGTCTACAGGAATGACATTCTGCAGCCCCTCTTTCTGCCAGTTCCTCGCCTTCCCGCAGCAGCAAGTGACTGACGTGCACTGGTCAGCAAATTCACCGGACCCTAACCCAGCTCAGCACCTGGTATGTACTGGACCATCGCCTGCGGGCAAGCCACCTACAGCGAGCTGACCTTAACCAGCTGTTCATTTCGCTTCAACATACGTGCCCCGGTGCCCCGCAAATGACTGGCGGCATTGGTTCAGTCCACACGATACCTGTACCTTGCTTACGTGAGTTGTGTCCTTCGTGGCAGGGAGTCTTGCAACGAACATAGCCCTTAAATCTGTTGCTGGTCGTTGCACTAATAAAGATGTACAATTCAGCGTCATTGTGACTATCCGTTTTTGTTTTGGCATCACACAGCGCCTGGGGTTTGCGGTTGTCTTTCAATTCTTTTGAGCAGTATATATGGTCCCCCGTTGAAAATATATAAGGTTGGTAACAGGCGGCTCTAGATACGAAGCTATGATAAAAGGAAACTGTTTATTCAAGCTTGTGAAAACACACGAGTAAGCATTACATATTACTAGCACCTGCACATGAACACATGCTCAACATATTTTAGCAGGTAGGTCACGACTCCTACAATGTACTGTAAGTAAATATTATAACTTATTATTACATACTAGTTTAAATGAATGTCAGCAAATAAAAAATTTGCTGACCCACGTCCCCGAAAAAAGCTCCTTCAGTAAACACGCGTAACCAAAAAACAAGTCGCGGGTCTCAGGCGGGTCCACGGCTTAGTGTGTGTTTGTGGGAGGGGGGGGGGTCCTCTGATTTGTGTCAGTCGGCCAGCTGGGTCGGTGTCAGTCGGTCATCCACCCCCCTCCTTTCTGCACCCACCTCCGTCACTGCCATTCACGTCTAGCTGCCCAGTCTCCCCCCACTCCCCCCATTCCCCTCCCCCCACCTCTCGTGCATGCGCGACACAGTCCAACACCCAAATGCCTCCGACATCACAGCCTATCACCATGACTTCTGTTTCAGGGCTCTCTTGCATGAGCATTCGTACCTGCCATTCTGGGCATAACAAATGTAGTAAGGCTCTTTAGCTCAGTGTAGTTTACGTGTACTTTTATGTACGGACAGGTGGTGAGGACATTCATGCAACCCAAACCGGAAGGCTATACTGAAGTTGGTAGCAGGTGAAGCCAGGACTCTTCCAGAATGCCATACTCCTCTCTGGTTTCGTAACCTTTCCAATCCCATTTCCCAAACTTACCAGTATGGTTAAGGTAAAGGTCTGGGCTCGCGGAGGGCCAAGGCATCATCTGAACATTGTTGTGCTGCAGGATGTTGTTTGGCGTACCTCTCGTTCCGCCTCCTCCATTCTCTGATGCGGCCGTCGGCGTGGCTGATGAAAAAGCGGGCTTCGTCGCAGAAGATGTCTCGCCATCGCCGCCATGTTCAGTTCAGGTGCTGCTGGGCCAACTGCGTTCTCTGCTGCCGATGTCGTGCAGTCAGCGTTGACTGCCATGCAGGACGGCAGTAGTACAAGCATGAAAAAGCGCAGAATAACTGGAGCCAATCAAAATACAGTATCACGTAAAATATGCTAATCTCGTAGGGTCACCACTGAAAACCTTGCAGTTTCCTGGAAGATCTTTACTGCCCCCGCCCTAACCCCACCCCTTCCCCTTAATCCCCCTCCTCCCGGAACATCCCCCTCTCCCTCCCTTCCCCCCGCCCCTGGAAAGACCTTCGAAATATAGCTCGCCATTTGATTGGCTCCGCTTGTTACACATCCTAAATAGAGCTCGTCATTTGATTGGTTCCAGTAGTTCTGGGCTTTTACATGGTGGTACAGCCGTCGCTCAGACAACCGGCGACGCGTATTCTGCAGGCTGATGGCAGCTCCATGGCTCCCGGCTGTAGCTCGGGCCGTCTCTGCGGCAGGTATAGGAACGGCTGGCACAGGTGGCCGCGGTAAAGCTGCCTGTCCTGTCGTCCAGTCGTCACAAGAGATCGTCCGCTTTTGACTCCATCCCAAGTACTTCCAGTGGCTTGACAGCGAGCCCACAAACGACAGATTGTGGAAACTGCCACACCCAGAGAATGTGCTTTGGCGGTTTCCATTCTGCAGTCGTCCGATGGCTCTTTCTCGATCTGTAGCGTTCAGTCTTGACATTCTTCTGCTGGGAGCGTGCGAGCATCGGCTTTTATTGCTAGTGGGTGGTGTCCTCTGTTCGCAAAGAAAGTTCTAGTCTTGTTGCTTTTGTTCACGCTGCACGTGCGAAAACCACTTTCTGACTTAAGTGCACGCAGAAAGGACAAACGTTTTTGTGCCAGGCACGTCATTATCAAGGGCTACACTCAACAGACCATGCGACCTGATGTCAACCTCATTTTTGTTGGTATCGTTATACTCGAATGCATGAAATTTGACTACTCCTTGCCCGTGTGTCAATATGCGTTTCTTGTGGTTTTGAGTATACAAAGATTTGTACCTACTTGCTATGCAATTTACACATATTTTCAGATAGAATATATAGAGGACTTTTACAAAATGCACAAATTCAGTTACAATTTCTTTTTTCTTTGTGATGAAAATGACGGGTTTTGTTCATCTTCATGCACCCTGTATGTGTGTGGTGGTGATGGGGTGGGGGAAGGGGAATTTCGAGCAAGTATAGGTGTGGTATAGAGATATGTCTCTGCTCATGCAACCCACCCCTGGTGACGGTAGACATGAGAACGTGCGTGGGTGGTCAGACTGAACAGGAATGAGTTTCTTTGTGTGGTGCTTGCAGATGTGTAGTCGCATAAACTGCAGAGCTAGAGCTACATTTATGACTGTTTTAAGCCAGACATCCTGGTTGTTGCATTCAGCACTTCCTGTGAAATTGCTAAAGGGTCACTTCTCTGAAACATTCGCTATTTTCACCCTGTCTCCCCCACCCTCGCTCTTGTCAGACTTCATGGAGTTCACTGCCATGTGACAGACGTAAGCATCTTGTAAAAAAAAGAACACGTGACCGCTGAGACGACACGTAAATTTCTGCACGATGGCGTTCAGAACAGCGACATCTATTGTGTTGGGGAGGAGTTAACATGGCCGAGTCGAGACAAAGAGATGGGCGTTTTTTCTGGTGCATTAGAGCTGAGGGAGGATGTTGCGCTTACCATGTAAATCCTCCCTTAACCGTCCAAAAGAACTATGACATTGTTAAATCATCTCAACTTATCTCAGTTCCGTGATCTAGATCATAAGGGGGAGGGGGACATGCGGGAGGCAGGTTCAGATAATATCTGCCATCCTGTCTGACTTCTGCTATCCGTAGCAGAGCTGGGACGCAAAGTCCTGTCCACACCTTGATGTTGTCAACCCAGCTTTTCCTTTGCCTTCCTGTTCTCCTTCTGCCTTCCAGCTTGCTTCCAAGATGGTCTCAGCAAGTGTATCATGACGTGTTGTGAGGCGGAACCACGCCAGCTTCCTTTTCTTGATGGTGGCGAGGACAGGCTCCTGGGGACCAGCCAGTCTGTCTACTTTGTTGTGGACACAGACGTTTGTCTTGTGTTCCGTCCGAGAGATTCTGAGGAGCTTGTGGAACCATTTGGTCTCAGAGGCTTTGATCTTCTTTTCTAATTTAGCTGTCAATATCCAGGTTTCCCGATCATACGGGAGGATAGAGACGACTATAAGGTTTTGTAGAGCTTCATCTTGGCGGGGAAGCTGATGTTGCTGTTCCTCCATAATTTGCTGAAGTTTGAAGGCACTGCTTTGGCAAGGGCTAGTCTGAGATTGGCATCTGTAGTCGATCTTCTATCTCTAACCAGGGTAGAGCCAAGATATTTGAACTTTTCCACTTCTTCAAGGTTCTCTATATTCATATGTGTGTGTGTGTGTGTGTGTGTGTGTGTGTGTGTGTGTGTGTGTGTGTGTGTGTGTGTGTGTGTGTGTGTGTGTGTGTGTGTGTGTGTGTGTGTGTGTGTGTGTGTGTGTGTCCATGACTTTGCTTTTCTCGGAGTTCCCTTCCCTTCCTGCATCTCTTGGTTGCTGCCACCCAGAAGGTCGATGCCATCAGCGAAGCGCAGGTGGGAGATAACTCTTCCTCCTACTGAAGATGGTTCGTGTTCGTGGAAGGTCTCATGCGCGATCTTTTCAAGAAAGAGGCTGAAAAGAACAGATGACAGCAAGCAACCTTGTCGCACCCCTACTGTTGGGAAGAAGTCGCCTATCTACCTGTTCAGAGTTACAGCGCTGCATTATATAGCATTAAACATAACACTAAAACGGTACAGACAAGTAGAACTTATATCTTGGCAGAAGTAGATCGGCCACCAAAGGCAGCACCAACTGAAGATACAGTGAACAACCACTGCCTCTACCATGGCACCGAAAGAACGACCTCCACCGGGTAGCGGAGAAGCAGTAGTCTGCCCCTTTACTCCAAATCACCATCAAAACAACATCGGCATTTTTATCAGGCTTCTGGCCCAGCTAATACTATTTGTGTTGCTGGTTCTGATACAGAACAAGAACAGTTACTCTCATAACGCACGTCAGACGTGTAGATGTAAAATGTATTGAGCTGCATTTTTTTATAGGTTCTCCTGCACTTTACATCCTCGAAACGAGTTTACCAGACTAGAGCTTCTTGGTCTGACAGTCTGACACAAAATGTCAGACATTTGCCAGCTTTCTTGTCATTTGCAGTTTCGTGTCATGTCGGCGGGCGCCACTTTTGTCGGGCGACGCCACCTCGGGGGAAAAATTAGAATAATTAGCGTAGTGATAATTTTTAATTGTGACGTGTTTTGCATAGATTACCACCACTGCGCGACAAGCCGTCGTCTGTGTCAAGTGATATGGCTTAAAAGTCGGAACAAGGTAAAACGAAAAAACATAATAAAACGAACGAAACGTAACAGGATGAAGCCTCGGTGGGCGAGCGGCTATAGCGTCTGGTTCACTTCCCGCAGAGTAATCAAAGAAGAAAAAAACTAAGGACAGAAAAAAATCCAGGTTAATGAATTTTCGTTAGTCTAGGCAGGCAAATCGCTCTACGAGAATAAAAACTCGGACAAGAAAACCTGGAAAGGCGTCATGCAATACTCCAGCCGCCAAAACAAAGCACCGGGATGGGTCGAGCCACAGGTCACCAACGACTGCGCTATCCATCGGACGTCATCAGGGTGGACGTGATAAGTTGGCTACTGGAGATAAAACCAACATCAAACTGCCAGCAGAGATTGTCAACGTTGGCACGTGGAATGTCCGCGCTTTCCATGCTCACAAGAAGATCAGAGAGGTCGAACAGGAACTCTGCATATCCCAGCTGGACGGCTTCAGCCTTTCAGAGGTGAGATGGGAGGGATTTAGTGAGACAGCAACAGAAGACCGCCACAAGCTTTGGTACAGCGGAAACCAAATGAGACACCAACACAGAGCTGCAGTCACTGTGCACAAGGCCGCAGCAGGCTGTTAACAGCTGCATGGCAGAGTCCAGCAGGCTCGTCACCATCAGGACTGAAGCCAAATCTAAGGACATCATCATCATCATCATCATCATCATCATCATCATCATCATCACCATCATCATCATCCAGGTGCATGCACCAACATCAGACCACGACGATGAGGGAGTGGAAGAATTTTATGGTGAGCTAGAGAAAACATCGGCTAAAACCCAGTCAAAACAGAGCAAACTGCGACAAAATAGGAAGTTTCAAATCAAAACAAGGTAAAACAACGAAACAACCCCAGCCGAAACAAAAAACAAGAATAGACGAAACAAAAGGATGGAGCAAAAAGTTAACGACACAAAACCGAAACGAAGCAAAACTGCTTCAGTTTCTCAGTGCACTCCGTGACCCACCTACAGCATCTAGCGATAGTTCATGTCCTGTCTAAATATAGCTGAATGTCTGCCTGATGAACGCTCGTAGAGTTTAAACAGCCTAGGCGGTGAGTTATCACTTTCAATTTGACAGTCAATTAACCTTGTGGTTTTAGGTTAATAAAACAGTCAATTAACTTTTCTGTCTTAAATCAGGATCCGACTATCTTGTCTCTGCAGTCTATTTCTGGTCCCGTTTTCGTCTCTTTTTTTGTTTCATTTATAGAGCATTTGTCACAGAATCCTTTGGTCACTTACAATAAAGAAAGTAACGTACATGGCAGTGCAAGCTCTTGGGTGCTGTAAGACATGTAGATTTTGTTATGACGGTTTCAAAATGAGACAGCTCTCTCTTTCTTCTTCTGTCCGTGAAACTAGCTGTTGACCTGAAGATCGCATGTCTCATGTTTTTAAGTCGTCTTAAATATAGTGCATGTCTAGATATATGTCTACAAACATATGTCTAGATATGTTTCCCTTTGTTAGTTTGAATTTTTGCAGGTGCGTGGTTACGCGTGCGTAGTCGTGCGATAAAGAGAAAGGATTTTCTTTAAATGCGGATGTGCGCTTTCGCTCCTATGTGCGTGTGCGTGTGCGTGTGCGAGTGCGTGTGCGTGTGCGTGTGTGTGATGATATTTGAGACCTACCATAGTTGTCCTCTCCATCTGCTAAAGTAGTTACTGCTCCAACCGAGGAATACATTGTATGAAGCGATAACATATCGATAAAATATCTTAATGTCCCTCTTACAACACCGAACATTCACTCACTTCGCCTCACATGTAGGAAATAAATTCCACCTACAACAGCCAAACTGTCAAACCCTAAAGCTCGGAGTCAATGTCGTACAGCGTTTCCCTCGGACCCAAAGAATAACATTTATGTTGTTTCACTCGCCCTTCTTTGGAGATTTCTTTTATTTCGGATATCTGAAGACAAAATAAAAACCAGCGCCACGTATTAAACGCAATGGTTCCCAATGACACATAAAACCAGCGTGAGCTGACATCAACCTAAAATTTAATGTCTGTCATGCCCACATTTGCCTGTTTCTTTACATTACATACACAGTGAAGATCATTGATAACACGTATAACACGGTGTGTGTGTGTGTGACAATTTCTGTGGTATGTTATCTCCCCCGACCCACCCACCCACAATTTCCTTCTTTTTCTAACCTAACACAACTTCAGCTTTGTTGAGCAGGTTGCTACTTAAAAATAAAGAAAACAGGCAGAACAACAAACCGAACCTACATAACCTTCCCTGATGAATTAAGCTTATGAAAAGCAGTAAAAGTTTCGATCAAGGAACTTTTTCTGTACGCTTAAGTCCTTGAGGAATATAGTGCGGAGCCCCAAAATTTGTTTACCAGAGAACAATACCACGTCAGTTTATGCAATCCCGACTGTAGTCTTCCACGTGACGCGCGAGGAAAGAAAGATAATAACGTCTGATGGAAACAACAGATTAAGTCGAGATACCCGCGTCGTGGTCTTACTGTATTGAAAGGTTCCCCCAACCCCGGAGAGGGCATATAAAGATTTTTTTAACATGAAAATGGAATAGAACAAGTTAGACCCCCCCCCACCTCCACCCAACGTCTGTCTACCTGTCGTTCTGTCACTCGGCGTGTGTGTGCGCCCATGGGCATGGGTGTGTCTGTATGTGCTTGAGTGTGGAAGGGTAAGTGCACGTGAATGTATGTGAGAGCTGTTATGTGCAGACGCTCAGTGCACGCGCATGCACGCGCACACGCACCCTATTTTTATGCATAATAATACAATCCCCATGGGTGATCTTAATGGCATGCAACTGCGTCGAAAATCTGCAGTGGCCATAACACTAGGACACTTTCTGCGCCACTTTAATCGTCATGAATGCCTGGCCAAGAAAGGCGCTCGCACGCTCGCCAACCGAGACGGGACAATTGGGAATGTTATAGAGATAAATGTAAGAGTGCTTTTTAGCTCTCTCAAACATGTGCCACCCTTTTATTAGAGGATGAAAAAAAAATCCAGTTTACCAACACAAAGAGAAAAAAAATCCCCGAATACTCTCTCGCTCTCTTCCCCCACCCCCACCCCCACCCGCACCCTCCCACCATTCACACAAGGCGAGACGCGTTCACTCGTGCCCCTAATTACTGTTAGATCACTGCAGGCACCCCGCACCCCACCAGCTTTATCTGATCCTCAAGGGGAGTTGATGTACGCCTGTCGGTTTAACAATGATGCCATGGAGAAGACGCGAGATGCTTTTTTTTTCACGCACGCAAAAAAGTGTGCTGGGTTAGTTCGCCTTTACTTCGACTGCAGTTTCTTGCCGTCGCTGTTGGTAGGCAGGAAGGGAGGTAATTTTAAAGGGACGTAGTACGACATCATGGTGATTTCACACGACAGGGAGAATGGAGTCCTAGTACTAAGATATACATTGAAAGATCCACCAGACTGACAGCTGCAGTAAGATGCCCCAGTGCGGATAAGCAAGTTAATGTGTTCAGGTGGGAAGAGAATGCCGTCGCACAATTCTTAACTCCAAAAAAAAAATTTCTTGACCACTTTTGGCCCCAAATGCTAGAAACTCGAATAGCTTACTTATTCCAAAATAGCCGCTATGACAGGAATAAGTGCCTTGAATTTCCCATGCACAAAAACCGAATACAGCGTTCACCGAAACAGCGTTTTCAGAGACAAAAAAAATCCGCTATTCGGGTATAAATTTAGTACAGTTTACATGCACGGGGCCTGGATTCGAAACATCAACACCCCCAAGCTGTTCTACAGCTCTGCCAGCAGAGCTACCCAGCCTCCTCCCCGTCTCTGTTGACAGACGGTTGTAAATAAAATGTCCCTCGCATACTCGTGAGGTGCGGGCTAAGGTGTAAGGGAGCTAACTCGGTGTCAGAAGGCTTTACGTTACTTCCCTTATCATCCTACCTCTCGAGTCCTGTTATACGCAGTGTCGAATTACACCGCACCGTTTGGAAGGTGTTATACTCAGTTATAAACATGTCCTTCAGTAATATGCTGCATTCACAGAGCAGCGAAAACATCATTGTTATAATAAGGGGGAAATTAACCTCTCCAAGCAGTACGTCAGGATTGAGTCTTTCTGCAACTGTACACGCCCTCCTCTAATGTCGGTGAAGAAGTTCACCCCCACCTCCCACAACAAGCTTCCCCTGTGGATTTTAGTGAAAATATGTGTTCGTGAAGACAAGTCTGTCCAATTTTGAAATAAATTGAACTTTTTTTGTTGCAGTTGGATTGGGTAGACTTTTGTGACACGTGACTCATGGCCACCAGTCCAGTCAATTCACACACAAAAGTTTAAAAAGCCAATCAAATTTTGTTTACACACATATTTTCGCTAAAATACTGGCGGGGGGAGGGGGTCGCTTGTTGGAAAGAACTTTTTCGTCGAAATTGGACGACGGCTTTAGTAAGCCCTTTTGAACTGATTCCTCGTGCAGGTGGCGTATGGCGCACCTTTTGAATTTATTTCACTTCTAAGTAGCATGAACCTCACACAAGGCCTTCGTCTTACAGTTCATTATCACCTGTCCTGTAACCTTGGAGACCGTTGGGGCACCACTGAAAAATTGGCAGCTTTCTCCATTCCTCTCTATCCTTTGTCAGTCTCTGGGTTTCTGCGAACCTTAGATCAGTCCACTCCTGGATGTTCTTTTTCCATTGCTTCCTCTGTCTGTCTTTCTGACCCTTTTCTTTAAACTTGAAGTTCGCATGCGTCCAACAAACCTCAGTGCATCTTGTGATTAGTCTTCAAACAAGCCTCCATCTTGACCTGTCATTTATCTAACAAGTTTTCATTTTAAGGTCGGTGAGAATGTCTGTCTGCTTTGATGCCCTGCGGAACTGGACTTTTGTGTGTGGTTGGTGCACTGCTGAAGACCCCTTTGCACCATTCCTACCAAGAGTTAGCACTCAACGAAAGGTCTTTCTTAATCGGACGAATGCATTGTTTGTTTTCTGGAAGTTGCCTTACATATCTATACATGGGTTCGCCTGGTGATCAAAATCTCTCATTTGTTATTAAGAAAGTCCTAACAGGAAATAAAATGGAAATAAAGGAGGGATCAAACCAGTGTCTGGCCGGCTGCAATTGGAAACGGTAGTCCAGTCTGAATGCGGTCACAGACATTTTGCTTCAATACATGGCTCGGGACGCGTCAGGGCTGTGGCAGTAGATGGAGCGGAGAGTTATTGATACGATCAGAATCATAAGAAAAGTCAGATAAACTTCAAAGTGTGCTTTCGTTCGACTATGAAGTCGAACGGTGTGAAGCCAGCGTAAGCTGCACGCGGCCGGCACGGGGACTGACTTGTGGCGTCGACTGAGTGCGACGTGTGCGCAATAAGCTGCATGTCCTCCACGCGCTCTCGCTCGTGCGAGGCACGCGTCGGATGAAAGAGACGCTTGTATGTTGCACCCCGCTGTCCGAATCAAATTGCAGCCCACCAGGACACCGCTTTTCCTTTGCTTTTGAGGCATGGGAGGGTGGGTGTAACCTCCTGGGGTTTCCGTTCAAATAGTCTCTCTCTCTCTCTCTTTTTTTAAAAAAAGCTTTGACGATGTTTTATAAAACTGCTCGCCAGCCCTGTTTCCGACCCTCTGCAAGTCAAAAGTGCCTGTTATATCGGAGCAGAGCCCTTGTTGTACACGTATTTTATTTATTCTCCCTTTTGCTCCTAGAGCTTCAAAAGACCCTATCTCTCTTGAATTCGGTTAGGTTCAGTTTCAGGTGGTCCAATCCGGAATCGTTTATGAGTCAACTATACCCCTCTCCTCTTCCAGGACCCCCGCCCCCGTCCCAACCGACAAGTTGTTACAATTCTTTTGAAGAGAACCAGTATTTTCTGGCTAAGGCAGTAACCTCGCCCCCCCCCCCCCCCCCCCCCCCCCCCCCCCCCCCCCCCCCCCCCCC
>SMGT01011405.1:42049-57948 GCA_004794575.1 Lanistes nyassanus
TGTTGATGGCGTTTGCGAATGCCGACTCCGTCTTACGTCAGTCTGTTAGGAGGTCACATTTGACCAGGAGCAGAAATCACCACGCCCTGTTCAGCTTTTTTATATCAGGGACCGTGACGACAAAACCCAGTACAACTTTAAATGCATTTCGTTTTTAATACTACAGAATACGAGCCGGGATGCAGAAGGCCGGTCACACACCGCGCAAGAGATTCTACAGAATACGAGCCGGGTTACAGAAGCCCGTTCACACACCGCGCAAGAGATTCTACAGAATACAAACCGGGTTACAGAAGCCCATTCACACACCGCGCAAAAGCCTGCAGAATACAAGCCGGGTTACAGAAGCCCGATCACACACCGCGCAAGAGCTCGTTTACTTATTTCTTGTGCTTGCTTATTTTCTTTTATTTATTGGCGGAGATCACTGTCTGGTTAAGGATACCGCTGACGTCAGTCGACCTGTAGGCCTACTCAGTTAACACAGTTATAAGAAGTTACTAAACTGGACGCTTGTACTGGTGATTTCATTCTACCTGTAGTCAGTCAACTCAAGTAATCGGTCTCGCAGGTCAACCAATTTACAGACGGCTTGACTGATTAAAGAAGTTTTTTTCCTCGATTTATTTTTGTTTTTCTGTTTTTCATATCAACATTCTTCCAGTAAATCTGTTTCGGAATTCCCCATTGTTTAGTTCAAGTGCGCCTTCAAGTATCCATGTAAGGGTTTTAAGTTTCTACAGCGCGGTAAGAACGAAAGGCGAACAATATCTAACGCTGATGTCACTGTGTAACGAAGCAAGATATACAGCAGAGATATCGCCATCCAATAAAAGAAGACGATTAAAGAAATTGATATCCTGCTAGGAGAAGGCTATTTACCTCGGTAAGAAAAACAATCTGCCTACCAAAACCTTTTTTGATTAACAGTATCGTGTGCACTTCTGTTTGTCAGAGGGAACTTGCTCACTAATTTCATCTGTGGAACCCACTATAGCTGTTACTGGAAAACAAAAGCCAATGATCACACGTACTATGCGCAAGGTTTTCCTTTGCGTGACTTTGAGAGAGCGAGAGAAGAAAAGAAGAGTGAGAGTCATAATCATGAAAATTGAAACAGAAAGCGGAAACAGTCTTGACTGTACACGAACATACAATCAATTTTGACGAGTCTGTATTCGGAGATAACTAAAGTGTCGAGATGACTACGCGAAAAAAATTCATTGGATAATGGCCATTGCGTTTGCTACGCAATCACGTACGCATGTACGCATATAAAATACGCACATAAAAAAGTGGCAGATTTTAAAGAAGATGCCCATTTGTTGCTGAGCTCACGTGGAAAAGCATTCCGCCCTGTGGAGGTTTCGGTCTATGGGGGAAGGGGAGGATTTCTATATTCTGTACTGGCAGTGGTAAGGTGATGCACCTTGTTTCTTCTGGTATTCTTTCTGGCACTCTGCTGCTGGCGGTTGTTCGCATTGTATGTTGTCGTCCCTGTTTGTCAATCTTACCCCCGTCCTATTTCTGAATTTTATCTCATCCTTTTAGGTTTTGCTTTAGGGTTATTTTCTGTTGTTTTATGTATTTTAATTTTGATTTGACTGGTGGGTATAGGTCGTTTTAGGACAGTGCTTCCACCTCGAAATTATTTCACACGATGGGGGGACTGGGTCATGTTGCTAAGATATGCACTGAAAGAACAGACATCACTTTCGCCGGCAGATCTCGACGCCTGAGAACAGCACATGGAAATGGTTACGCGAAAGGCCGTCTTTTGCTTTGCTCAACGAGTGACCAACGCTCTCTGTCAGCCGCCCTTACATTGAACCAAAAAAAGCCTTAACTGGCCTCCTCTCCCAGTTTGGTCGGAAGGGTTTTCTGGCAGTCTGGTCAGATATGTCTTACTGGGGCGCGTCTTCTCTGATTTCTGAATCTGATCGTAACGCATTCTGGCCAGATGGATACATACCCCAGCCTGTGGCATAGCACAGCCCACCTTGCGCTGTAGAAAGAAACATACGAAGAGAATGCGTCTTTTCTTAATATTTATTGTTGATGCAGAAATGCAAATGACAGGATTATGTCATTTAAATTTCATGACTGTTTATGCGTTTAAAATACGTTCGTGCTACAATATTGCCTCAAACTGGGTGGTCATTCTTTGCCTGACGACTGCTCTGGAACTGAGAGACTGTTGTATGTGTTTCAAAAAACTGGCTGTGACACCCTAATACTCGACACCACAAACTTTTATTTCAAAACAGCCGCGCACTAGTAAGGTAACGTTACACATTTCAAAACATTCTGACCCACTGCGTCTTCAAAGATCTATTATGTGTGTATCGTCTGCAAACTCGAGTCTCAAAACACTCTCGCCAAGTTTTAACCCGATATAAAACAGCGCTGATATCATCTTCTCACTGGGTAAATAGCTTTCACACTTGTCGTCCTGCGCAGTTACTTGATAGCCTGGGGAGGGGGAATCATGGGATTTCTTAACGAAGTCCCGCCAACACAGCTCGCTTAATGCTTCGATTTGAGGCAACAACTCCGTTGTCCAACCTAGCCTGCCAGAACAGACAAAATCGCAGAGCAGTCTATTGCCTTCTTACTGTGACTGAGTCCGCATGTATACTAACAGGACACACACATTATACCTAGGGTAAATGCAACAATTCGGCACTTTTCCGAGCAGTTTCAGTCGTTGTTACTAATGTTTGGAAAAGAAATCAAGTGTGACGCAAAGCCACCTCTCTTCCTCCTCGCCAACAACCTCAGGTTCCTTAAGGTCCCTTACAATGATTTCAGATCCAGATGTTGTGCAGAATCTGTTCATATCTGATATTGAAGACAGGGTAAGAAATTCCAGTAGCACACACACACACACGATATAAGAAAATAGATCTATAAACAGGAAACTTGATAAGGAAATTTAAATAGAATTTATAAAAGCTTTATGAACCAAGCAGAATAGGTAAAATATTTAATAAATAATGCTGCCACACGAGTCTGTAGGGTTCTTCTGCCCCCTTATTTTGAAAGATCTCCCCTCTTTTCACGAACCCCGCCCCCCCCCCCCACACACACACACATACACACGCGGGCGCTGCAGACGGAGATCTCTGGTTTTCAGGTTATGTAGTTTACAAGATTAAAGGTTACGGCACTGGAACTGTTTTAAACACACCCTGCGGTATTTCAACCTGAACAAACCAATATTCCAGACATTCCTGATAACACTGACTCGTTAGCCCCCGTCATAAGGTATCGTGCTGCATTGCCCGTACAATATCCCAGCCTGGTCAAACCCAGGTTCCAGTCAGCATGGCGATTGTTCGCCATAGCGCTTCGATGGCCACGTCAAAAGTTTGGATCAAACTGTTCGTGTTCAGTAATCTTAACCATAATTATTGCCCGCTGACGTCTATGAGGCTAGTGCGCCGCAGCCTTTGGCAACATCGCGTCTGTGACACTTTCCACCCCTTGAGGTCGCGAGGGACTAAGCTCGTGCACAAAGGTGGCTGAAGAGGCATTGCAGGGAAGATGGGAGGGATAAGCAGGTTCTCTGAGGAGGAACGTGGAGGAGGGAAAGACGTTATGAAGGGCGTTTGTTTCAGATATCAAGCAAAGGCATTGCTCCTCCGGCGGATTTGGTGTCAGACCAACTATTGAAAGGTCCCTTTGCCACTCGCGTTCCGTCGAAAACTTTATTGCCCCGGCGAACGTTGAAAGGACTTTTTAAAAAAACGAAATCGAGGCTCGCCTTACTAGCGTAATTTATCTCACTACGCCTCGTGGCCATTTTTCTCGCTGAAAGGGGCACGTGCGGTACGGCGTCATAGCGCGAGGCCAAAGAAACTGGAGACGAGGTTCCACGCGCGACCTTTCTGCTTCAACAGGTGGGTTATGAAGCATCTGGACCATGTCGCCCACACGCCACTTGAGGTCTTTTACCTCCCGCCCCCCCCCCGGTCCCACCCCCTTCCTCCTTTTGCTTTCATATTTTGTATCTGATGGCACAGCATGCCGACCAACAGACTTCAGACCGGATAAAATGGCGCTTGTACTGGTTACTGGCGTGTTTCAGGCCGAGTATTAAGTTGCACGATGCCATCTACTCTCCACCTCACCACCTCACCACCTCACCCCTCGTGTCTTGGAAAGACCTTTCCATTTCTAATTAAGTGATACGGTTCGCTAGGTATGGGAGGGTCCCTCTTTTTCCTGGCTTCCTTTAGTTGTTGTTGCTACATAAGGTGAAGGTGGAAGGGGTTTGGTGAGGTGGGGTTGGAAAGGGGTAATGATCATGAATAGTGCCTTTTTTCTGGCATTTAAATGTCGATTCCTGGTCCTTTAGTGTTTACTCCTACGTACTGCGTAGTGAGTGAAAAATACATTTTATATTCCCAACTCCCATACATAATGCAGTCACGGTGGTATGAATTGCGAATGGAGCTTATTTGATCGCAGTATAACCTGCTGTTGCTGTCTTTCTTCTCAAGGGTTTTTCTTCCATTGAACTCATTTACCTTGCATCTTTTATGTCTACTACAAAGATCCACTGTGTAGGTAATCCCTGTTATATCCCCCAAAAACCTCTTGTTTGTGCTGATTCTTTTAATGCTTGCATGGCTGTGTGCACTTGTGCGCGTGCTTGTTAAGTTAGAAAAAAACATTTGCGCGTATTAACATGCATGTGCGTTACTGCGTTTGTGTAAAGTTAATTTTTTTTTAAATCTCAAGGGTCTTACAATCGATAAAATAAACCCCCGGCTCTATAGAGAAAACTTGCAGGCACTAACTTTGCAGCTAACAAGTACAGCTGTAGAGAGAAAACTAGGCACTAACTTTCCAGCTAACAAGCATGGAAACAGAGATACCACTAGAACTAGCAAAGAAACCTCCTTACTAGAAAACTGCGCTGTGACAACATTGGACTATCAGAAACGCGCAGAAACTGTTGGACAGTTCATCAAGAGGCGTAAGCACTTTTGGTTCAAACGCGACGAGTGTTCGTGGCGTTAGTGAAGAGATGAAGAGATCTCTGCCCTGGGTTACAATTCGAAGAAAATCCTAAGACTGTCTGCCGTCATCTGCCTCTGTCCGCGTCGATTGATTGATGGGAACGGAATGAGAACAAAAGACCGTGAAGAAGAAAACAGCAGGCGCGCTAGGACAAGAGGCTCAACGACTTAGTCATTCACGGTTGGATTGACGGGTGGTCCGTGGATGTCGAAGGATGGACAGAGGGACGAAAGAATGGGAGAATGGACAGATGAATGAAAAAAGGCCTTGGGAGGATAGACATTGTAGCTGAATACAGAAAGGTCGTGGACAGGTAAGCATGTAACTTGAAACAGTGTCAGATGACGTGGTAGGCGGAGGGTGGTGATGGTGGAATGCTTACAGAAAACATGATATCAGCAGATACCTTGTGACCGTGTGTGCCGTAAAGAATTCATATCAAATTGCAGAGAGGGTGCCGAATAACGGTAGGATACCTGACCCACGGTGCTGGCTATGTAGACACAAAAGCGCAGATCAGTTGTCACGCTTGAGATGTCCGAGGTACAAAAGCCGGCAAGGGCAAGAAACTGTATTCAAAAGGAGTAAGTTGACAATGCGAATTTGAGAGGACTACAGTCCATGGCTTTCAAGTCGTCAGTCGTTCTCGCTAGTGTTCAAACACGAGACGTGCAGACGGCCGCATTGTCCTTTTATATATATCTCTCTCTCTCTTACAATAATGCGTCTTGCTCCAGCTGTCCTGAATCTCGCATCGGCTATGTACGGGTCAGGTCTTACCCCAACAAATGCTCCCTTACGCCCCCTTACAAAATAGGGATATCATCCTACACTTCCAACCTCCCACCTCCGCCCCCTCGAAGGTAAAATTTACGGTGTGATGAGAGAAAATATATGCGGAGATGTGCGCCATCCGGGCAAGGTCCCAACATGTCACTCGCCCTTGCTGACAGCGATATGCATAAACATCAGCCTGGCACGAGAGCAGGGCGCGTAAGGACCGGGCTAGGGTTACCGCCGTAATCTGTCGCCTTTCCTGGGGCGGTGGCACGCGACTTGCAAGTCCCGCTGCATCGCTGTGTCGCATTGGTTACCTGGGCCTGCGCCGGGCTGGGTCCCATTTCTTCGACAGAGTAGGGTACGTATACTCCCCCTTCTCGACACCCTCGCTTCCTCCTTGAAGATTAGGTGAGCAGAGCCGGGTTGCTGACCTCGGCATTAAAAAGGTGCTTGGAAAATGAGGCGTACGTTTGCTTTTCAGGCAGGTGCACTTGAACGGGATGAAAAAAACCCTCCTGTTTGCGGGGTACCCGACTCGTGAACTGCGCACATACCCGCCCCTCGCCTGGAAGTTGATCTAGAGCCCCTAATTCAATCGAAAACCGGGCCGCTTGGTGCCAGTCTTAGCTGTACGTCCCGAACAAAACCCTGGATAATACACGGCCGTGTGGAAGGCACGCGACCAGGGGCGCCTCAGATCCCGTCACTCAGCGGGATCTGAAAGTCGTAACTTACAATTGCGATGTGGAGCCGGAGGGCAGGACGCGAACACAGCAGGCTATGTCTACAAAAATGACTGACGCTGTCAACACCGTTTAGAAACTTAAGAAAGACCTGGTTGGGTAAACGACCTGTTCTGGATTGCGGCAGTTTGTGTGCTCAGTGCTGATGCGAGATCAATAATGTATTTATCACAAACTTAAAACAACATGTGTTCTGTCGAAATGTTCAGCCCGGGCAAGTTTCCTTTTAAGACTTACTCTTGGGTTAGGTGCGTCGCTCATTGCCGTCTCCTTGTCCACGCACACATTTCTCGGGGTTCACCTTCTGATATTTTATATACTTGCGCTGCCTCTGGCTTTTCGCTTAAAGGAGACGCGGTTATGTTGGGTTTTGCGTAGTCTTAAATCTGGCGTTTCCGTGTGTCTCGTCTTGACTTGAACGTACATTTTGAGGCAACGTTTTACGTTTGCAAATGAGCACAAATGGCAGCCTTGACCCTCACCATCAACCCTACCAAGACTTACCAGGACTGGGTTGTATGATGCATACATCTTCTCTCCGCAAGTTAAAAAAAACGAGGTAAAGATGCACGTAAAAGTCCACCTACGATACATTTGAAGATGGCCGTAAATATGCACAGATACACGTAATGATGCAAGTTAACACAAATCTAAAGATGCACGTAAAATTGCACGTAAATGTTTTACGTAAGGATGCAAGAGCACAATGAACGCTTGCGGGAGCAAGTACAGAACTGTGTTGTAAAATCTTTGTGGTGACCAGGTGTTAAACATTTGACGCGTTCAACCTAACAGTAAAAACATTCGTCTATAGATGTTCATTATTCTCTGCTGCCAAACGGCTCAAGGCTTTCAGGTGTGAAGATGTGTGCCCAGCACCAGGTTAGCCGTTATTGAAAGAGACCCTTGTCCCTGGTCAACGACCGGTCAAGGCCATGTTTTGTGTTTACAGAGTTTGACAAATAAACTAACATTGATCACATCCACACCACGAGATGAACTTGTGGTTGATAAGTTATATAAGTTCAGAGTTTTTAGATTCCTTGCCTGAAGACAACTTTCAACGCGACATGGAAGAAAACAATGTAATCCATCAGCGACATAGTGAACTTTGCGGAGGGGTAAACTTAACTTGACCTCCGCGAGACCACAGTCGGTGGGCTTGAAAACCGACAGGTTGTCACTTTTATGTCTGACAGTTTGTTCGAGACCACCATGGTTGTATTAATCTCCTGTCTCCGTCTCTCTGATTTTCTGTCTCTGCGTCTGTTTCTGTCTCTGTCTGTCTCTGTGTCTGTTTCTGTTTCTGTTTCTGTCTGTCTTTGCGTCTGTCTCCGTGTCTCTTTCTGTCTCTGTCTCTGTCTGTCTCTGTGTCTCTTTCTGTCTCTGCGTCTTTTTCCGTCTGTCTCTGCGTCTGTTTCTGTCTCTGTGTCTCTTTCTGTCTCTGTCTGTCTGTATCTCTTCGCCCCCACCCCCACCCCTTCCTCCGTGTGTGAGGGTGGGTTTGTGCATGCGTAGTGCAGTATGTGTAGTCAAGAAGAATAAGGGTTCGTTCCATTTTAGATCATTTGCTTAATTACAGACAATAATTAAACTCGCTACGGAACTGGATTACAATAATTTTTTTCTTTGAAATCAGAATTTGAGCAAATTTGCCAAAGAATATACTTGACTCCAACCGTTTGTCTAACATCACCTGTATCTAGATAAGTTTAGCACTAAAACTGTCACAACACAAATCGTCATGTAGTCTTTTCCCTATTTGCCATATCAAGATAAATGAAACTGTTTTACTCGGCCTTTTTCTTTTCCCGTCTGTCTATTTGTCTGTCTTTAAAATCCTGTCACTCCTCGGACTGCGTTATGAAGCACGCTTTCTTGGTAACGTTGTCGCGGAAGCAATTCAAGGGGAAAAACTCTAAATATATATCTCACTATCAGTCATTGTCCGTGTGATAGGTTACTTCCCTTGCTATCTTTCGGGCAAGTCTCGTTCATTTGCTTCCAGAACTCCAACGGGAGATCAGGTCATGCATATAAAATAAACAAGTTACTCTATTGGACACTATAACAAAACATTGAAACATACTTTCTTTATCTGTGTGCATTTAAAAATCCTAATATAAGATATAAATATATATTTAAAAAATGTGTTGAAGCATTTTACTCATAAATAACATCTAAAACAGTAGTGCTGTATGTATCTACATAACTACATTATTTTCATTTTCCCCCAGAGCTATTATCTCCTGACGTATCTTTTGGTATGGATGTGACTCTCTGGGGGAATTTTTATCTGAGCCTAATGTGTGGTCTCACGTGCTCACTGTCACGTGACGGATATGAAGAGGACAACAATGCACAACAACATATCAACGCATTCATACGACTTCTCCATCCAGCTGAAATCTCCCTAAAGGAACACATTACTCAGTAAAGCGATGAAAGATGACTATTAATTACATATAAATGAGTATGACGGTTTCTCTGTCAAAGAGGACATTTCCATCTTAATCTACACATCAGGTATCATACAAAGGTACTATTACCTACTAGTTACAAATGTCAAAACTAATAAGGCACACAACATAATTTGTCTAGAAGCCACTGTGTGCAGTGATTACTCGCAGTAAAAACAAAACAAAACAAAAAGCGCAGAACGTCACGCTGACGGTATAGTTTGCATAACAAACTGGGGTCAACAAACAGGGGTCAACAGTCTGCACTATGGAAGGGCATTGCTGCTTGCTTATCCAGGTATGACAAGGTTTCCTCGCAACCTCTTCCATGATAGAATCAGACATTCCATTCTTGAACTCTTCACGCGTGTCCTTGCCGAAGCCGGAACACAAAGCCATCGATGCGAGGGAGATTGCCACATTGGCATCAAATCTAATGCATGGCGGGGCACTCCAGGTCAACCCTTGACCTCTGAACTCGTCGTTCACAAGTTTGTTCTACGATCCCAGGTGCTGAGTGGAACAGGTCCTTTGCTTCTCAACCCGAAACGCTACTTGCTTTCCTACAGCTCAGTTCCCTCCTTCACATTCACCGATTTCTCGATCCACGTTTAGTGCAGATAATTTCCATGGCAGAGTGTAAAGTTTATTCGAAAAATGAATTATGACGAAGTCTATTTTATAAATTATTAGTCCACCAGATTCAAAAAGTGACAGTGGGAAAGACATCAGTCATGTCTGTGGTATGGTGGCATGTGACACAGCACCTTGTATATTCTTCTCGTAGGTCTTTCCGCTAGCTTTGGCCATTTTAATAAAGAACCTGCAGAAAACAACACAAGCATCACATTATCGCCAAGTCGTCAAACTCTGGCCATTGTTAACGGCTCTGTTGGAGGGTTCCTATTAGGAAGACAAAAGAACTATAAAGAATTGATCCAACCAGCTGCAGCAGATATTTCACTCAGATCTTCTAGAGGTTCCCCCCCCCCCACCCACGATTTCTCAACAGATTGAAGCGCAGATATACCGCTGAATAGAAGATACATGTTACAGGTGATTGGACTAGCTCTTTATTTCTAATTTCACTCGACATGGGCTAGCTGCTTGAAACCCACTCTCTGAAAATATGCGTTAATTAACGAACATTTTCCATCAACGACCGTCAGTATACTGGCGATGCCTCTTTCGCCCATAATTCTTTCTTGTGCCTGTTGCTGCTGCTGACGTTCTCTGTCATGGCAAAGACTTTAAAAAATACTTTTGACTTACAGAGAAGAGCAGAGAGAAGATGAATAAGAAAGAAATAATTCCTTCTGCTTAGCCCCGGTGACCAGTCTGTGGAATGTGGGCGTAGGGACTTACAGAGCGAACAGCACGTTAAGGCCCGCCAGGCCACCCATCATCAGGAAGACAGCACCGCGCATGCGCTCCACTGTAGCCGTATACACCGTGTTGTAGATGGTGGCTGACACCAGACTGCACACGGCCTCTGTCACCGCCATACTCGCAAACACCGCGCCTGCTCCAACATGGATGGATGGATGGATGGATGGATGGATGGATGGATGGATGGATGGATGGATATACAAAACACATACACAGTATTTACTTTTGGGTCTCAGTAATTCGGAAAACACCATTGTTCTCTGATAAAGTACAAGAGAGCTTACAAAGGGCTTTCCTTTTTCCCTCCTTTCTTTCATCCTTCCTTCCTTCCTTTCTTTGGAAGGTGTAAAGTATTTGCTTGTGTCAACATGTTGAAAATATCTACAAGGACCCATACGACCCCGTCTCTAAAAATGAAGCACACGCGCACGCACGCATACACACACACACAATCAACTTTTGCCTGTACAGTATGCCTATATAATTCTGTGTGTTGTGTTTTATTGTGTCAGTATCTACGTGGGTGGGCCCTCGCGCAGGTGTGTGCATTCATGTCTCCTTATACATTTTGCCAGTCCACACGATTGATGCGTGTTTTGTTCTTGCATAACATTTCCAGTGTACGCTACCTTGCTTGTCAGCTCCGGCCATTTTGGACATGATCGAACGAATGATGCCAATCGAAGCTTCGCCAAGGAACGCCGCTGCCGCAGCTGGAACAAAACGTAATTTCTGTGGTGAATTCAGGTTTCTTGTATTTAGTTCAGACGTTGTACCATCATCTAAAAATGACGATGCAAAATTTGTTGAGTGGAAAAACACAGCATCAAGAAATTCGGAAAACAGAGCAGGATATCGGGAGAAATTCCTAAATCTCGTAACTGGATGAAATGTCTGAAACGAAAGCGTCGCACGGGGACGAATGTTTTAATCTGTAGCAGACGACACACTGCGCATCTGAATTCAAAATCATTTTGCCCTGCTCGCACTCCGTGACCTATATTCTACAGCTCATTAAAGGTAACTTGTACAGTTGTACAGCCAGTTTTTTGCCAGGTAACCCAGTGAAGTTTGCCCAACCAGAAAATCCCGTAAGTCCCTCGACTGAGCTTCTTAGGAAACTAAGAATAGCTGTTACACGACGCGGTCGCTTGTTTAAAGCAGGAAGCACATTCCCTGGTAACAGCAGCGTATTTGCAGTGTATGTGAGAGAAGTAGTTTTTCTCTGATTATGGCTGAACACGTTAGCTTCTATTACATGTCAGATTCCATTAATTACAAAAATGGGACATACTTGTCCAAATGCACTAGTACTTGTTTAAACTTTGTTTGAAGAGAGCGGGCGAACAGTAAAAAGCAGGGACTTCTCGAACTGCAACGACACGAAGAGCGTTGAATGGCTAATTTTCTGGAGGGAGTGGTCAAATAGTGGTTACCATCAAAGCAGGTTTCAATCGAAATAGCGCTGATGGAGTATACTTAAAGGTCTACACGACTGACGGGGTATACCTATAAAGTTGTACATGGCTGACGTGGCATACTTACAGCTGTATATCATGAAATCGGTCTGGGCGAGCCCAATGACCACAAGTTGTCCAACTCTGGAGAACAGAGAGAAGATGAAGATGACAGGGTCAGAGAAGCAGGTCTGCAGCAGGCGCGTTGCAACCACCGACAGACTGGCCTGCACCGCCAAGCTAGCAGAGCCGTATTGTCCCACCTGCTCGGCGTCCCAGCAGAAGGGGGCACTGCGCTGGTACAGTACGAACACACCACTCATTCCTATCCCGTAGACAAAGCTGACGAACAGAAGGAGGTAAGATACGCGAAAGAGTCTGCGCTCCTGTCGGGTGCCGGCCGAGAGGTAGAAGGCAAATGTCGTTCGTGCATAGGTCACGAGGTTAACAGCCATCTTCGCTCCCTGGGGTCTGCTCACGGTTTCCGGCAGAAAACAGAGGCACAAACCAGCCAAAGAGAGCCCAGCAACTGGCAGGAGAGATGCGTAAAAGTAGCCCAGGTTCTCGATGATGTAGCCAATAGCGAGCGTGCCTAGTACGTTGGAAATTCGTATGACGAATTCGTTGAGGACAATACCCAGAGTTCTGGCCCTTCCTGCCAACGGAGTTAAGTCTGCGGTGTAAGAGAACTGGGCCAGCAGGAACGCGCAGAAGTCCCCGCTGGCCCCAGAGATGGCGGTCGAGACAAGCAGGTATCTGACGTCCAGGCTGAACCGAACGAGAACTGCGAAAAACGATTGGCTGATGAGCCCCGTGAGGGTGGGCACAAAGAAGATGGCGCGCCGTCCTACCACGTCACATGCAGCGCCTAGCAACGGCGTTGCGATCACCATGGGAACAGTCTTGGCCAAGGAGATGTACAGCATGAACTGCGCGACGTACTCCTGCAGCTTGTCCTGCTGCTGCACGACAGGGTCGCTGCTGTTGGCGTCACACGCGGCGGGGGAGGAGCGGTTCCCAGCCTCCACCAAGCTGTCGTTGATGAAGCGCGGGCGGAAAACGTCCTGCAGATACTGCGTGATCAGCGGGGACAGCACGGACATGCTGATCATGTAGAAGAACACCACTAGGAACAGCACCACGCGAGCCTGGACAGAAGGAAGCGTGTCGGCAGTCTTCTGGAACCCTCCGCCATGCCCGGATGTGGGCCACTCGTGTTGCTTTTCGCCAGGTTCTTCCGAGGGAGGAAAGGATTTGGCAGTGCCGTAAGACACTGTGCTCTGTTCAAACTTCGAGTTAACCAGACTTTCTCGTGCCAGCAAGCGATCCTTCTCTTCCCTGTGGTCTGGCCAAGACTCATGTGGTGCTGGAGAACTTTTGTTGCCGAGAATCTTCTCCGACATTGTCTTTTTCCTGATCCAGTATTTGGACTTTCTCTTCGCAAAGTTTAGACGAATTTTAAGACACACGATTGTCTACCTCAATACACACGCGGTCACTTATCACCAGATGTAGGGTGGTGTGGTACAAGCAAAGATAGTTAAATGAGGTCCCATGATTTTTGTTTCTGCGCCTGTCTCATTGGCACGGGACTTGGGAAAAAAAGTAAACCAGCAGTGTCCCACTTTTTTATAGATCAAAAGTAGACTTCAAAGAAACCCCTACGTTAGCGACTGGGCGAACACCACACACCTTATCGGCAGACACTGCGTACTTAATGCTGGGTCCACACGGCGAGACTTAGTCGGAAAAAACCAGTCGGTAAGAACTAATCTTAACCAGTTCGATGAAGAATTTCTCTCCAGAATACTTCTCCTCCCAGACACTTTCATCGCAAACGTACATCTATAACGACTATGGGATTGGATGGGCTATACTTTCTGATGACTGGTTTCATCCGACTTAGTCGCGCCGTGTAAGCTTCGCATAGCTAGTAACGATTTTCACTGTTGTCCAAAACAGAACACGTCTCTTTCGGGATCTGATGCTGTAGTCGTTCACTATGAGGCCATTTTCGGCTTTGCTGTAGACTCTGCTTAATCATTTTGCAGATTCTAAACAGAAACACGTGACTTCCGCTGAGGACTGTCCTAAGGAAAGGGCAGTGCCCCGAAACACGTAGCTCGTCTTTGTCCTTGTCTTGGACAGTTTGACTCAGTTCCTTTGCTGAAATTTTTTCCAAAAATTATTTTATTGAAATAATTGTCAGTGGTCATCGTCCTGCTTTTATTTCTACCGCGTTTTCTCTCAGTTCTGAGCGCGCACTCATGCACACACGCTCGAATATACACGCGCACTCATACACAGACACGCTCCTATATACACACATACTCATACACACACCCTTATATATATATATATGCGCACTCATGCACAAACGCTCGCACGCACTCACCAAGATTTCTCAGGATTGTCAACACGAATCTGTTTAATCAAGCAGCATGCCCTTCGCGGGAAAACGTCACTGATCTTGAGTTTTAATAAGATTCGTATCGCGTGTAGCAGAAATAAAATAAAAACAGGAAAGGAAATATGCGTTAAATGAAGTGTAAAATATGTATTTATTTATTTCGTCATTTTCAATGCTTCATAAAAAATACGCTTTGAATAAAAATTCATATTGTGTCGTACAGAGTGCAAGCCACAGCTCTCAAGACTCCTGTTTACTGAGTTACTTTTGAGAACGCTGCTCCAGAATCTTGTGACGTCGAGAGGCATTTTGAAGGATGTTGAGGCTTGGATGCAAATATCAGCCAATCCACTTTTTAATAAACTCGGGAACAAATTAAACCCAATAAATCCACTGGTAGGAAAACAGCCACACAACTGCAAACAATTCATTACACTATCAAGTCCGTTCGTCCGTCCGTCCACCCACCCAAAATTCCATCCATCCATCCATCCATCCATCCATCCATCCATCCATCCATCCATCCATCCATCCAACAAAAAAGTAAACAGTTTTCAAAAGTGTTCAGGTTCTCTGTCTGCCATCGCAATCCTTTGGAAAGACCTTCTCATATATCACAGCTCCCACGCTGGATAAACGGATGAAGATGCTGCAGACAGAATTTTGTCATCACTTTGTCATCATTCATCATGTCGATGTTTTTGTGATAAATATTGCTCTTTCTTCATTTGCGGAGACATTGGAAATAATATTAGCTAGTATATTTCTATTTTGTAGTAATATATGTCCATCGCTCATATCAACATCAGTTGTCTAGCAATATTTAGACATTAATTACAATTATTGTAGCATCCATATGAGAGTAGAAGTTATCAACCCACGTACTAATATTAAAAAAGAATAACTTGCCTCTACTGAAGTAACGTTTGTAAGTTACGAGGCTGGGAGATGACGATTACATCTCGAATGAGTGGCTGATATGTCAGAAATAGACTTATTTACGGATGTGCCTTCTTGAAATCCCTTGCGTGACTAGGGGAATGTGAATGCTACTTTCCCGAACGTTCGAATTCGTCACGTGCGCAACAAACTAGCATTCACAGTCGTCAAGTTAAGAAAACCCCGAAGAGACTAAGAGACGCGGGAGGCAGGCTGGAGGGGAGAGTGGCTGTCAAGCCTCAGGTACGATCGACTCACAGAATGAGAATGACGTTGAGGACCGCGAAGCCAGCAACACAGATGAAGACAAGCCCGTGCATGATGTGCAGCGTGGCGCGGTAGATCATGATGTACATGGTGTTGGAAGCCAGGCTGCACAGCGTCTCCGCCACGGCCACGGCCGTGAACAGCGCACCTAACAACCAGGGCAGGCAACTCTCGTTTACAACACGCGCGAGAAAGTCTTGTTCGTACAACTCTAACACACACAGTAGCTGCAGAACTCTGCCAGCGAGGATTTTTACGAAACAAAATGCTGCTAAAAAGTTTGTGGAAATGCGTGTCATTTTATTCAGAGAGATATCACTAGACTGCAGGAGGAGGAGGAGGAGGAGGAGGAGAAAAATACGACAACGAAGATGATGTTCTTGCTGTTAATAAAAAAAAAAAAGATGATGGCGATGGCTGGGGTGGG
>SMGT01011405.1:57965-86108 GCA_004794575.1 Lanistes nyassanus
GGGGGGGGGGGGGGGGGGGGGGGGGGGGGGGGGGGGGGGGGGGGGGACAGTGATGATATTTCGTTCACATCCTTGCCTTGTTTATCTGCATCAGCCTTGGTGGACAATATAGATCGAATGACAGGCGAGTTGACGGCTCCAATCACACCTGCCGGAATAGCTGTCACATAAAACAGTTATGCGTCGAAGTACATGCTACACACACATGGCGAATGATGTATTCATGTATTTCTGTGTGTGTGTGTGTGTGTTTAACAGAGAGAGAGAGAGAGAGGCAAACAGATACTTCTGTATATTTGTCACACACATAAAGAACAGATAGTGATGGGGTGGGGGTGGGGGCGGTATTTATCACATATTTGGGGAAGCGGATGGCCTCTGAACCCATGGGTCAGGGAAGGTAAAGCAGCGGGGGAGAGGAGCTACACACCGCCCTTACGATGCTGGTCTACTCAGAAGTGGAGGTCTGAAACACCCCACTCCTCTACAATCTAAAACAGGTCACGGGGCATATAGCTTTTTATCGCAGATACAGGTCAAACAATGCTGTATATTTTGCTCATAATTTGAAGTAAAATAGTACTAAATCATGTACTATATTTTGAAATATAAACAGCACAGGAAATGCAGCAGATTTGCACATACGCAGTGTCGGGTAACGCTGCATGTTTACCTCACATAACACAAGTTTTACTGCTTTATACGTAAAAAGCAGCATAAACTTGCATATGTATTAAACTCGCGCGCGCGCGTGCACGCACACACACATACACACTGCTTTTATAGCTCACATGTAAAAGAAGCTCATGTTAACGAAACCAGAAACAATACAAACGAAACGTGTTCCGGTTGTGATGGCTCCACTCACACGTGAACAGCATGGAGCTCGTCTGCGCCAAGCCCTGGATGACGAAGCTGCCCCCCATGGACAGCTGGCCCAGGATGAGGATGACGGGATCTGAGCACACCAGGTGCAGCAGCTTCAAGGTCACGATCTGCGACACACTGCCGACGGCAGCCGACACCCCGCCGTACGTGCCAATCATCTCAGGGGCCCAGCAGAAGGGCACGCCCAGCTCGTACATCAGGAACACGTTCCCGTAGCCGTAGACGGCCAGGAAGTATATGGTGATGATGAGGAAGGCCAGGTAGAACTGCAGCCGATCCCGCTTGGTGCCGTCCGAGGCGAACAGGCTGACGATATTGCGGAGGTATTTGATCGGATTTACGCACCCGACCTGCTTGTCCTTTTTGGGGACGGTCTCTGGGGTGTAAAAGTAGACGAGGACAAAAGCCAAGATGTAAATGCTGACAGGCAGGGCGGTGGCAGTGAAGTAGCCGAAAGTCTGGAGCAGGTAGCCGGCCAGCAACTGAGCGGCCACGGACGGAATTCCGCCGGCAAACTCCACCAAGGCGATGCCCATGGTGCGGGATTTGGACGGTGGGGTCAGATCTGCGGTCAGCGCGTACACGCCCAGGGCGATGCTGTTGGACGCGCCGCTCAGGCCGTTGAAGAGAGCCAGAAAGTAAATAGTGCGCAGGTCCCAGTCGAAGAGCACGATCAGCGCGTGAAAGACCTGGTCAAGGATCTGGGCGAAGCTTGGGATCAGCAGCAAGGGCCGGCGCCCGATGATGTCCGAAGCGGCTCCCAGCAGGATGGTGACGACAAGCATGGCCGTGTAGTAGGTGTACGTGGTGTACAGAAGGAACTGACTCATGTCCTCCTGCAGCTCGTCTTCCCGCTTGTCCACCGGGTCGCTGGCGTTGTCGTCGCACTTGGCTGTCGTCGCGTGCGAGGCGTTGAGGGCTGGGTCGCTGCTGTCGTTGAAGTAGATCTGGTGGTAGCGGTAGTGGATGTACTGGTTGTTGACTGGTCCCGCCACGTTACCTGCCAGCCCGCGCAGGATCTGGAAGACGAAGAGGACCAAGCGAGCTCTGGTTGAGGAGAACTTTTCCCCTCCCTTCACCCCCTCCCGAGGCCGTAACCGGTACGAGACTCCATCTCTGGTCCTACTGCCTGCCCCACGCAACGACAGAGGAGATGACACAAAGTCGGGCGTCCCGTACACGCCGTTGACAACACGGCAGGAGGGAGGAAGTCCTGCTCTGGGAGATCCCAGCAGGTACTCGTCTATAGCTGTCTCCTCTTCGTCTGGCATTGACACCAACACTTTCTTATCCATGTTGTTGCTTCTAGTAGCAAGCTATAGTGCAATTAATATCCTGTGCTATTACATAAATGTTTTTCCCTTCCCACTTTTATACTTTCCTTTCGGAAAATGGCTTGCACACGCAAAAAACTTCTACCGAATGTCTCATCTCAGCAGCAAAGAATGGCAGCAACCTCGCCATATGTGTGCACACACCAGTGATTCCATACTCGCTTTCAGCTCAGAGGTTCAGCTTTCATCCATAAGTTTTCGGAGTGTTTTTTCCCCAGCACCGTCTGAGAACCGCGGTTAAAATCGTACTGCTGCAACTGCGCGTTGTCGTTCGCGTAAATATTGCTTGCCTGCCGCGTTCCCTTCAGATGCGCCCGTCGCGAGGTTCGTGTTATCAATAAATTGACATACCGTATTTTTTCCAGGACATAACCAAGTTATCTAATAACTGCAACTCACATGTATGCGAGGACCGAATCAGGGAAATGCACCCGTGAGGCTCTCTTTGAAGCTATTTTTAATTTGCTGGGTTTTAAAAAAAAACTTATTTTCCCTTTCGTATTTACAAAATTATAGAATGTGCGAGCATGAATAGTTCCGAAAATTGTGTGTGTGCGTGCCCGCTTGCATGCTTGCTTGAGAAGCTTTTTGTGCTTCTCTTTATGAATGAATGCTGGGATTCTTGTTATGTTTGTAGCTGTGGAAATAAGTAGAGGAGCTAACAAGCATACATCTGTTCACACCACTGTGGGTTGCCTGTGATATAACCAATGTGGGTTTTTTCCTTATACTTGTTTTATTGTTGTGGATTTAAAAATATATATATATATATAAATTTATATCTGTTTTCTCCGTCCCTACTTTAGTATCTGCATTACTTTCGCTTTCCGGGCGTGCCTCGGCTCGGACACATTGTTTTTAGGTAAAAAGAAAGTTCCAGGAAACAATTCCTTCTATTGTTCCAGTTATAGAACCACGGAAGAAGCTAATATACAACTCCTTCCTTCCTCTTTTTTTCTTTCCGTCTTTCTGTTTGTCTTTCTTTCTTTCTGAGGAGTTCACCTAATATCATCATTCATCGGCTTAGAAATATCTTAGTGATCGCTCACCTGAGCATCTTCGATAATCCTGTAACAGGTTTTCTTGAATGTGTTGTCATCACGTGCTCTGTTAAGGCAACGGCAGTGTGATAACTCAAAGCGGCTGTGGAGATAATGTGCGCTATGTCGTCTGGGTGCCCAGTACGTTTCCTTGGAAGGTTAAGAGTTCAAGAGATCGAGACGAGAAAGAAGCTGTAGTGTCTTCGTTCTGTTATATTATTATAACAGTGTTACATAATACTAAGCATATTTTTAGCATTATGAATACCGTTTCTAACACATCTGTGTACGCGCGCGGAGGTGTTTCTGTTTCGTTTGAATGTTACCTATATGAGAAGGACAGTGAGTTGGTAAAGTTTGGTAAATGGACAGACACACAGAGAGAGTCTGAGTGTGATTGCACAAGTGTCTGCGTTTGTGAAAATGTGCGAGTGTATGTGTGTGCGTGCTCACACTTCTGTCTCATTTCTTGCATGAGGACACGTTTCCGATGCGTCTTTGTGTATGCGTGCGTGGCCTTGAGTGTCCGTATAATTCTATGCGTGAGGACATCGCTCAGCTTTGCAACCAGGGGCTCCGTCAGAAACAAGACGTACACATTATCGGACAGCTCACCACATTATAGGCTGTGAGATAACCACGCTTTTCTTTGCAGTCCATTATCTAGTGAATAATCACATAACAATGTTGATATGTCTGTTAAAAACACCATTTGCACAAAGCTGCCAGCGAGTTCATGTCATGAACTACCACAGCATCACGAGGCTGATCGAGTCACTCAAGGTGAGCTAAAAGGACCAGACCATTGAACTGTTGGAAAAGGATCATGTGATCGAACGATGACCTCGGCTTAAAAAAAAAGAAGCTTAAAGTAGGAACAGGAGTACATTTAGGACATGATTTAGTGCAGTAGGGCGCGTGACGTTGAGGGTACGGTTAGGCCACTATGTGTGTAAGTAGATTATAAGTGTCCTATTTGTTCGTTCCTTTGTTCGTCCGTCCGTGCATGCGTTTGTTCATTCGTTCATTCGTTCATTTTTCCTTCTAATGCCTGTTGTTTCTTAACTCATATACAGTTATAAAAAGTGGTGGGCGGGTGGGGCCAACCAACCAACCAACCAACCAACCAACCAACCAACCAACCAACCAACCAACCAACCAACCAACCAACCAACCAACCAACCAACCAACCAACCAACCAACCAACCAGATGAATAATAAAAAGCCAGTCAACCCACATCATACCGACCCTTCAAAGAAAGAAAGAAAAGAGGGAAAAATAGTTTTAATGAATGTTACATTACGTCTCACAGAGAAGACCACAAATACTTTTGTCTGAGTTCAGTTCTTTTACTTCACATGGTCTGTGTCACCGGCCACTAGGCCTCCCTTCTCTGTGTCCATCCCCTGCACCGGCGCTCCGCCAGTCCATTGTCCGTAAAGCCAGAAGCAAAAAGCCAAAAAGCCCCCGCCCTGATCGTGCCAGCCTTTTTATACTCCCTAAACCAGGGACTAAGGGTCGGGTTCCCATGGCCAGCTGGGCCCTCCTGACTGCTACAGTTTGGGTTATGCTGTCAATGTACTTGTGTGACTGAGTGGGAGTAGGTCAAAATAGTGTGTCTGACCTGTCATGCATGTCCACACTAGGCAGTCTGTCTGAGAGCAATGCAGGTAAATTCCCAGCTCTGTCAAATATAGAATTTGCTATACTTATGTGTCCTGCGTCTATCCCCTAAATACCATACATCTAATATACCGCTTATTACGCATATTGTTAAATGAATTCACAGGCACGGAAGAAAACATCTCGGTAACTCGTAACAGCTTTACTAGTTCAGATTGTTCATTGCTAATTTTGCAGGTGAGGAGACATGCACGTGGCTTTTAGTGCTGGCAGGCAGTTTGACTGCACAAAACAGAAACAAAAATCCTGTCTACGTACTCGTACTACACAAAAAAGAAAACCATTCAGTGTCGACCGAGAAATTTCCACCACAGCTTTGCCTGAACGAAACTCAGTTCTGTATAGAAGACACGTACAGTGCTGACGGCAGTGACTCGCACTTTTGATGCAAGTTGTTACGTGCACTACCTGTAGTTTCTGTTTTCAATATGGCCTTGTAAGACCTGGTTTACCTAACAAAAGGACAAAACTGAGTCCTAATTTGCTAAGCATGGTCACAAATGCGATGACCAAGTTCAGCATAACAGCACACAAAGTCCTCGGAAGAACAGCGCTCTGACTTTATCACGTGATTCTGGGGCTAAATGTTTTGGGGAATGGTTTTCATCCAATATTTATATCGACTTTTAAATCTTACTGTTAGTTTTTTTTAGCCCCGTTAATGAACTGCAATGTTCATCATTCATCAGTGCTGAGAGGTGTAGACCGGAAGTGAAGCACGAAAAGAAAGATGTCAGCTGTGGACAACACTTTGAGGCTAGCCGAGACTCACTCAGAGGATAGTCTCGGGAGTCATATGGCACCTTGAATTTCGATCATTAGGTTCTAATGATCGAAATTCAAGGTGCCATATGACTCCCGAGAGCTAAGCACCACTGCAGACTATCATCTAGCGTCAGATTTTTATCTTTCGAAATTCCCTCTTTATTAATCACGTTTGAGTGAGTCACGGTTATCATCTAGTAATGTCCCCTTATCACTGAAGGCGGTGCCACTCATTAGCGGACCCGTGATGTTGGTCACAAGACAGCGGTATTGCTACGTTAGTAAGGTTCATAGTTAATCTGTTACGGTACGCACATATGTGTTTTGTGAAATTCCTAAAAATGATTGTAACTATAAAATCGTTCCCATCGTATCCCATACAGTGTGACATTTTGAACCAAGTATGCACGTTGGGAAAGCGAATGGCCTCCGACTCTAAACCCACTGGTTCGATTCCCGTGTGCACACTAGCCCTAGCCCACCCAGCTTGTAAGGGGTAGCTGGCCCATTGGTCAGGCAATGTAAGGTGGCACGAGAGAGGAGATGGGGACCCTTCTCCCACAGAAAACTGGGGTTGCGAATAGGTGTCCGACACATGGGTCCGGGAAGGTAAGGGAGCGAGCGAGAGGAGAAGGGCACCGCCCTCATGATGCTGGCCCATCATCATCGTCGTCGTCATCGTCATCGTCATCATCATCATCCATCAATCATCATCATCATCATCATCATCACGGTAGAGAAAACCTGATTTATTTTTGAAAAAAGACATAAGGTGGCAACAAAGGAACTAGGCCAAGCTGAAATAGACGAAAATAGAGTCAATGTTTCGGGGCATTACCCCTTCATCAAGACAATACAGGCAGATAAAAATTAGAACTAGGTTGCCCTGATGAAGGGGTAACGTTGACTGTTTATTTTTCTATTTTGGACTAGTTTTTTGTTATCACCTTATGCTTTATTCCAAGCGGCAGTCACGTGTTTTGTTTTATTTTTAAAAATCTTTTTCTGCACTGTTTAAAGATGTTCGCGTGCAAGAAAATTTCAAAAAGAGAGGGTCCAAAAATACCACGTCGATTAAGATTCACCCGCATATGTGCAAGCAGAAGGAAAACTGTCATTGGCGTCACTGACTTTACCTGACGACAAACGCTACTCAGTGACCTTTATTCTGTCACCCTTTTGGGGTATGGAGAACTAAGCAAAGCAGGGAACACAAGTTTAGTTCGCCGAGATAATGAAACATATCTGATACACGTTAACACGAATAGAATTCACGTGGATGGAGACAGAGACAGAAACAGAGACGGAGAGCGCTCTGGGTTTGCAGCACAAATAAAATCTTCAGCAGAGGGATAACTGATTCCCTCTCGTCTTTTTATGACGCCATCACACTTTTTTTTTGGGGGGGGGAGGTGTTTTAAAATGATTCAAAGCATAAATTAACCAGTGAATGCTGTTATCTCCTACCAAAAATGTGAATGAATGCGGTTTTCTCCACTAAATATCGGTACTTATTTCCTTCCCTTAGCCTTCAAAAGATCGCTAACAGGCCTACTCGACTGGTGATTGCGTCAATGGGACGATTTCTGCCACAATCTTTCTCCCGCTAAGTGCTGCTTTCCTTGCCTTGAACTGTGGCTGTAGCTTCCTTAGAGAACCGATTACTCAGGACGCTTCAATCTTGGGCCCTGTGATGCACTTGAAAGTTCTAGATCAGTGATGTCCAACCCACTGCCCGCGAACCATAACCGGCGCGCCACATGTTGCCTTTCTTTATCACAAACGCTTTAAACAAGGTTTTGCTATTTTTCTTACGTTAGGGTTGTTAGTGTTTAAAGGCTGCAGTTACACGACGGCTTACGATTTGTGTGCTACAACGTCAGGGGATGTTCTGGCCCACAATCACCATGCTAAATGTTAATGTGGCGCATGGGTAAAAAATGTAGGGCATCACTGTTCTAGATGTTGAAAAATTATCCGCTAGACAAGAAAGCTTTATTTGACAGTGTACAAGAAACAAGTTCCAGGTTGTCATACAACAGACAGCAATGAACAGTAGAGACAGACTGAAGTCAACACATTTGCAATGGCACGAAAACACAATAAAACGACTGACATTTTTAAAGTTAAGAAATAGCTTTAATGGAAGGCTGCCATAGAAGAGAAACACAAGATTTTGGACTGTAGTTTTGTGGTGGTGGGTGGGGAAAGAACTTTCTGAACTTAGCTGTGTTCTTGAGCGGACCAGTTTTTAAAAAAAATCTTGTCTATCATCAGGGTGATAACAGTATGTAAATACTGACTGGTGTATTACTCCACAGTGTACGCAGTTATCCCAGCAGCACTCGTGTTTAATGACTACGTCAGGGTAATGTGCATTCACTTCTCTTATTGATGGTTTGTTTCTCATTACGATGAGACTCTTTATGGCAGGTGAGAAATTCGTTTGGAAAGGAGTCAGAAAGGTGCAAGCGCTGTTTCAACACTGGCAGTAAGTGTCCTTTGAAATAATCAAGTTTATATCTCGGACACGTGTATGATAGCTAACGGGAAGTGGTCCAGCTTCCTTCGTTTGCAAGCCATTTGCACTAAAGAACAGGGCAAAGTTAATTAGATTTGCGAACCCAGCTCCATGACAGACCTAACGAGATTGCTGTCAGAAGAACAGGAGACTCGCTTCGGAGAAGACAACCACTTGCTGACTCCGCCCGTGGAGCCAGGAGGGACCTCATCTTTGCTAACGCACCCTGCGTACGGAGCGGCGAAGCTCGCGTCCTCACCTTTGACCTTGCGAGGAGTGGGCCGGCGCTGGGGGGCGAACCTTCCGTCCTACAGGTTGCGGACGCGGGAAAGTCTACAGGGGTGGGCCAGCTCCTACTCCCCTCACCGCGCCCGCCTGGCCTTGCTGGCTTTCCTTTTCCTGCGCGACATCGGTATCAACACCAGCAGCCCTGTGGCCGCCCAGTATATGAACTATCGCTTCCAGCGCATGTACGTCGCCGACGTTGCCACGACTAACTCTTCCAGCTCCTCCTCGTCTTCCCCTTCGAACGCCTCCTATCCGGCATGCGGCAGCAGTGCGACGAACACGACAAGCCAGGAGGAGGATGAGGCGCAGAAGCAACTCGCCGAGTTCAACCTGTACGTCTCTTACACCGGCACTGTCGCCATGCTGGTGGCCGCCTTCTTCATGGGGGCGCTGTCCGATGTCAAAGGTCGCCGCCTCCTGCTACTGTTGCCCAGCTTTGCCAGCCTGGTCGGCCACGCTTACCACCTGCTGATGATCTGGTTCGACCTGGACGTGCGGTACCTGTACGCCGTGGCGGCGCTGCAGGGCAGCACGGGGTCCTCCTGCGTCCTGTCGCTGGGAATCTTCGCTGTCACGGCTGACCTGACCCCGCCCTCCAAATCACGCACCATGGCTATGGCCATCCTGGAGTTCGTGACGGCCATGGCATCGGTGGTGGGCAAGCTGGCGTCCGGCTACCTGCTGCAGTACTTCGGCTACTTCAACGCCAGCCTGCTGCCAGCCGTTTTCTACCTGGCGTCGTTTCTGGTCTGCTTCCTGTGTGTGCCCGAGACGGTGCCGCGCCAGGATCGCAAGAAGCACCCATCCTTCCCAAACCCGTTGCGCTACGCCAAGAACATCTTCTCCTTCTACCTGACGGGGCACAAGCGGCAGAGAGCGCAGTTCACTCTGGCTCTGTTTCTGTTGTCCATCATCACGGCGTGCACCGCTGGACACGGAGGGGTGTTGACTCTCTACCTGCTGGCAGAGCCCTTCTGTTGGGACCCAGAGCAGTTAGGCGTCTACGAGGCTGTTGGAACAGCCAGCGGGTCCTTCTCCAAGCTCATCGGGCTCAAAGCGCTGCATGTCTTTTTCTCCGACCCAGTCATCCTGCTGCTGGCGGTGATGTCGTTGACGGGGTCTCTGGTGATAGAGGGCTTCTCCACTAGCACGTCTATGATGTACTGCAGTGAGTACGGACACCTGGCTGTCGCTGGGCAGGCTTGAATGAGAGTTGCTATCTTCTTTCCGAATCCCCGTCCACCTAAAATATCTCAGCAGTTTATGCCCTGAAAGGTGATACCAATCATGAAGCTTAGCCTAAAAACACAGCAAAACTTCACATTTTCCTGCTGCACTGCACGCTAACGCTTTAGTATACCTAACGCAGCAAGGACGTGTTTATAGTTCTGCCCACGGCTTTGCCTGTTTCAGGTATAGCAGCAGGTCTCATCTCCCCGCTCATCTCTCCTATCGTCCGCTCTCTCATGTCTAGCATGGCAGATCCGCAAAAGCAAGGTGCGTGGAACATTATGGCTGGTTTTTTCTGTTTTATTGCAGTAACTGCAGTTGATATTTGATACCTTCGCTGAGTATTTGCTTTTCCTTCACTAAATGAAAAACAAACGAACAAACACACACAAACATAACATAACAAAGATACAGGTACAGAGACAGACAGACAGACAGACGGACGGACGGACGGACGGACGGACGGACCGATCAGGAAAAGAAAAGCTCACGGACACCAATGACTGTTGGTCTGCCGCTAGGTGCGCTGTTCACGAGCATCGCGCTAGTGGACACGCTCTGCGGCATGGCTTCCACCACGGCCTACAACACCCTGTACAGCGCCACCCTGACCTACATGCGCGGTGCAGTCTTCCTATACATGGCGTCCGGGCTGGCCTTCTGCATCCTCGTCATTCTGTGAGTCGCTGGACCTTGGGGCTCCTTTGATCTGCATACAGGGCTGGGGCTGGGGGCGGGGGTGGTGAAAGAACGGAAACGAACGTACCTTCTGTGCACCAATAATGACCTCATGTCAGCTACGTTGTGTGCTACGCTAAAATTCTCGTATTCATTATACAGAAGGTACACCCATGCTCCACTAAAAGAAAGAAAGAAAGAAAGAAAGAAAGAAAGAAAGAAAGAAAGAAAGAAAGAAAGAAAGAAAGAAAGAAAGAAAGAAAGTTGTTCTGTGTAAACTTAATTCGCGTGCCAAATGTCAAATCTTTTAGTTATTATTAATAGTGGCACCCACCTATATATATATATATATAAAATCGACTCGAGTTATTATTATGCGCGTAAATGTATGAATGTATTTCTCTCCCTCACTTACTCACACACGCACCCGCGAGCATGCACGCACTTACAGCTTCTAAGTACACGTGTGTGAGAGAGCCTTGAACGCCAGAGTATAAAGCCACTTACGATGTGCAACATGTCCTCTGTGCCGACTGTTCGTATGTGAACTTCTCTAAAGAAACTTTTAATATACTGTACATGACACGCGTGTGCACTCACATTAGTGAGGATGCGCGCATTAAAGTAGTAGCACACCCGCACACGCAAACTCCCTGACATAGTCAGGCTGCATGAGTGTTCTTGTGTTTACTCTTCTGCTCACAAAACGTTGTCGTAAGGATTCTGAAGCTATGTGTATTTTACGTGTGTGTTTACATGTGGAGAAGGCTAAGTACACTCTTACGGGTAGTAAACGCCCAACCGTAAGCATGTGCAGTGAGCCGTGAATGCTTTGGGGTTGCAGACTGCTCATGCGGATCTCACAACCCGGCCCACTTGAGTATGAGCAAATTATCCAGAATGGCGATGCTCGGATTCAGACAACCTGACAGTCATGTGACACAGTCTCTATTTCCATGTGCATATCGTTCGAACTGCTCAGCAGATTACAGCAAGGATTATAGTTACTTCCTCGGGCTGACATCTCCTTAAGAGACCTTGTCGGAAGCTTTATGCTGGAAGCCAGGAAGGCCCACGAGCAGACCACCTGCAGTTCCGCCCGGCAGTTACGCAGGAGTCGCACTGACACAAAAGCCATAATAAGTGATGTGTGTCCGTGCGTGCGTGCGCGTGTGCCTGCTTGCGTGCGTGCGTGTGCGGGTGTGCGGGAGCGCGCGCGCTTTCAAATAGACATCGCTGCCCATAATTATTTGCTCTCGGACAAAGGTTCAAGAGAAAGAGAAAGGATAAAATCCCTCATCTTTTATAACAAATAAAAACTTTCAAGTGCACTCCACAGCATTAAAGTACTTTTGACTGAAGCGCTTTTGTGAATATGCGTGTGTACATGCTTGCCGGCGTCCTTAGGTTCGTGTGGAATTTTTTTTACTTAACGTTTATTTTCACCATGCCATTTTTATACAATTCTGAATCCACAAAAACTACAGAAGCACATGCAGGTGGTCGTTTACAGAAAGTAAAATAAAACACAACCCGGGGGCCTTATACAGCGTTTAATGCTAATACTGTTAGTACATAAGAACATGTGGCCTGGAAGTCGCTAATTAAGTCTATGCTTTTTTGCTTTCACAAATATTTAACTAGTTAAACCGTAATCCTCTTTTTTTCCACTGTTTGTAGTTTGATTCCTGGTTGACAGATTGTGAGAAAGAGAGAGTATATATATATATGTGTGTGTGTGTGTGTGCGTCCGTGCGTGCGCGCACGGATGTCCTTGTATGCCTGCGTATTGACTCGCCTACCCCTCACCGTGCCTGTGCCGTTCTTCATTATAAGGGAAATAAATTCTGGTATATGCGTCTAAAAGCATAGAGGGTGATTGCTCCCCTTTGAGCGTGGGACTCCCCCACCTCCCCTTTACCCTTTTGACTCCGGTGCCACTGTGTCCCTTCTCGTCTTGTTTCAACCCTCCCCCATTGACTATCCCATCATTTGGAGACTTGTGAGGATCTTTAAATGTATGCCTTTATAAGGGTTAAGAGCAGGACTTGGCTTGGGGTTAAGGTTTGCTTCCGAGTTAGGTTCACTTTATGACTTACGTGCTGTGGGTAGCTGCTACTAGTAAGACGTTTGTCGTAGAAATATACAGTTTGCCGACAAAGGAACTTAACCAAGGAAAAAATTTTTAAAAAAAGACAAGGTCGATGTTTCGGGGCATTATCCTTTTTCGGGACGACACAAACAGATAACAACTAAAACTAGGTACTTAACCGTATAAACGTAGGCAGTTCACCAATGTTTATGGAAAGGAAATGGGAAGAGAACGTTGAAATCTGCGACGGTGTCTAGTTCTTCATTACAAGGGAGATAAATTTCGGTAAATGTGTCCCAAAACATAGTTGGAGGTTGTTCCCCTTGGACCGTGCACCTTACCCTCTGACGCCGCAGTCACCGTCACTCCCTTTTCCTTTCCCACCCCTTCCCCAATCCACCCTTTTTTGCCTCACCCCCTCGCTCGGTGTTGAGAATTAATTAAATGCCGAAAACAATAAAATTCGCATTAAGACTTGGCTGCAGTAGATACGTTTTTGTAACACCTTTCGCCCTTTCGCTCCCTACTCGAATTCATGAACGTATACTTTGACTGTTATTTCTTCTGTTACAAAAGAACATCAATTCCATGTAAACATTCTTTCTCTTCCTCGCACTTTCCATGAAAGATGCTTCAGTAAGTCATTGTTCGTATGAAGCAACCGGCCTGCGTTGTAAGTAATAACACCTCCATCAAGATGGCCGCCTCCTTGGGTGAGACGTGACTTTCAGAATGCCGAGTGCTTTCCTCGCTGACACAGGGATACCTTTTATCATGAGCCACTAATCTCACATCTATCAGTGGTAACATCATGTATGTATTTTAATAGAAGTGTTCATGGTATATTATAAGTAGAATAATACTCGTGAGATAAAGGTTTCACGTTATTATAGATTACTCATACTATGATACTTGTACAAGTTGTAGTCATGATGATACATGCTAGCGTATAGTAACGGTATACTATATTATACTTATAGGTCTATAGTCTCGTAAATTGCTGGTAGCACTAATATTATAGGATAGTAAAATTTAGTTTTTTTTATATTTTGTATGTATTCAATTACAAATAATAATATTACATAAGTGAAGATTAATAACTATGCAAATATGTTTTTTTTTGATACCAGACTATGACCATGTGCAGCAGAAGATTCTTCCTTCAAGCATGCAACTTGCTGAATGAACATAAGTTCATTACTCATGGCAGAATATATTCAGGTTTTCTTCCACCTGTTATTAAAATCCAATGGCCAACAGTGTTGGGTTTAGTAACAGAAAGACATGGGAATTTTACCTGGTGTCAGAGGCGACAGTTACATTTATCAAGTGTAACATTTGCAGCCAAAGCCAAAAATTCCAAGAAGAAATTGGTAAATGAATCATTTAAAAAAAGCAGTCTGGTAGCATTGTCAGTAGTATCTATCTTGCTGTTGCTACACAAATGGTTACAATTTCACTTACGAAGATTTTGATCTAAATGGACTCTGTAACTAGTTAACTAGCATACCCCAGTGTCACTTCCAATCTTCTGTGAACTGCCTTTCAGCAGTATGAGAAAATGCCATAATATATTTTCTCTTTGATTGCACTCAGATTAAAGCAGTGAATAAAAACAAGAAAGGCACTGAACTGCCACTTGTACAAGTCCACAACAACATGACAGTGGCACAGCTGGGATCAGCTATAGGCAGGGGCACTGGTAAGGCCTGGATGTTTGAAGCTTTTAGACACATTTTAAGGGGACAAAAGGGTGTTTTACTTCACTTAACCTGCCCAGGTTTGACCAGATATGGTGTGCGTTCCTCATAATCTGAGAAAGACCTTTAAACTTGTTTATTGGTGGTGCTCAGCTAGAGGATGCAAACATGCAGGAGCCTGGGGGTTGGGTTTTGGTCATAAATTGAATCTGTATAACTATCACTGTTAGCACAATAAAAACTACCGCAAGCAGCTTAGCCAGAAAAGTGTGTAGTCTGTGATCTTCAACTCTCCGTGTATGTTAATATTGAATTATCTTGTAGAACTAGAAGAATAGAGTCATGTGTATTTTGGTTTGATTTTCAGATCACATATTTGAGGTGCTGATGTTTGTTAAACAAGGAGCCAAATATGACTCAGAAGATTCTGGTAAGACAGAAAAAATCATAAATTTGCAACATATGATGGGGAGAATTCATAATAATTTGATGATCTGGTCTTTTTGGATAATGATCCAAAACACATCAGCAATACAAAAGTCCTCTACAAACAGCTTTGCTAAATTTAAAGTTAGTGCTAATGTTATAACAGACTAGTGCTGACTTCTGTTTCAGTGATAGATGACATAAAAATTATCCAAGAGATTGTGAGAAAGTCTGGCATGCGTAGTCAGACAGTGGCACAACATAAACTGGTTAAGGAGGTGGAGCAAGGTGATGTTGAACGACAGTAAGTAGTTTCCTCTGTGTGTGTGTATGTGTGTGTGTGCATAGGCATGTGCATAAGTGTAAGTGTAAGCTGCTTTGACTTGAAATACAGGGTGTGGAAAAAGGAACCAAATGGAGAAACATGGTGACACAGTTTGAAAGGGTGGAGATAGTCTATAGTAATTAGTAGTGATAGCAATGAATGCAGGTAGGGATAGTAGACAAGTGTAATGGTTCTTTTCACCTGTTAAAATCTTAATCTTTGTTTCTAGACAATTCATTTTATTCTGTGATTTGTGTCAATAGAGTCCAACTGTAATTTTTATCAATTTAAATCTTTTTGGATATAAGAAAGAGTTGGAAAATGTCATGTAACTTCCTTCTGCTTTTAGAAGCCAGATGTGACAGGTTGTAAAAGCACACCTGACTATACCGAGAATATTGAATTTCTCAATCACACAGGCCAGAACCTGACCCTGCAGTTCTAGTTCGAAGACCTCCAATAGTTACAATCATGGGGCATGTTGACCATGGGAAGACTACGCTGCTTGATAAGCTGCGTCAGTCCAACATTGTGGCCCAGGAGTTTGGAGGCATCACACAGCACATTGGAGCTTTTTCTGGTGAACATTGTTACCATCTTATTTTTAAAAAATTATTAATAATTATTATTAATTTGTAACCCCCATTTATTGCATCTGCAACTTATAATTTCTTAATTTGCTTGCATAAATTAAATTTAAACTTTTTAAATATTTTATTACTTAGTAACTTCTCTCTTTATTATGTCTGCAGCACAACATAATTTCTAAATTTGCATGCCAAATTTTGTATGCTTGGAAGTCAGGACAGGGTATGCATTGTGTGTATGTGCATGGGAGAGAGAGGGAGAGAAATATGCACAGACATGTGTGCCTTTAACATGGACAAACTGTTGAAGGACAATGATTAAAAACTGGACTTGCAAGAACTATAAACAATCTTGTTATACCATCTTTGTTTACTTTCTCAGTAAAACTTTCATCGGGAGACTCCATCTGCTTTCTGGATACGCCTGGCCATGCAGCTTTCACAGCCATGCGAGCTCGAGGGGCAAAACTGACTGATATCGTTATTCTAGTGGTGGCAGCAGATGATGGTGTCATGCAACAGACAATAGAGTCTATTCATCATGCCCAGGATGCGAAAGGTGGGTGACTTTCTACCGTGTGTAAAGGGATGCGAGTGATGTCTGGTATATCTGTATGTCAGCCACACAGTATTTTTCCTAAGATTTTATTCTCTAACAGTCCATTCTGACAATACCTAGTGTGTGCCTTAAAGAATGTCAACTGCATCTGCTGCAAAATAACTTTTAAAATATTCCATTTAGGTTCAGGTATAAATTTTATTTAATAATGTATCCAGAAAAGTGTGAAACTTCATTCTTTAACCCAGGCAGTTTTCTTAATAATATAAACGTTCTGAAAAGTTTTTTTGCTAGCAGTTTATTTGCAAAAAAATTATATTCTGTGGCAGTCCCAATCATTGTTGCCATCAATAAAATTGACAAGCCAGAAGCAGACATTGTAAGTATGGGGTTTGAATTTTTCAGCTGTTTACCTATATAGTGACAATCATTACACAAACCATATATGTAGCATAGGAGACAGTTCACATGCATGGATGATGGCTTCATGTATGATTTTATGATTTTTGCTTGTAAATACTTGAGAAATGAGGGAGAGAGAGAGAGAGCCTGGGTAGGGCAGTGTAACTGGTTCTCCCAGAGAAGAGGATTTGTTTCTGTAAAAATCTTTTTATATTTTTCTTGCAGTGTTGTTTGTTTATTTTGGTCTAATAGTGGTGATTTTCTCATGAAATTAAAAAAAACATAACTCTGTAGGACTTGGTATTGTGGTCACATTGATATACATGCAATTGAGATGTTAGAAACTGCTGCTTTCCACTGGAATGCACCAAAATGTCACTGATGTGTTGAAACCTATTACTTTCCATAAGAGTGCACCAGACAAATGCCACTGATATTATTTTCCACAGGAACGCACCAAACAAATGCTACTTGAACAGCAGTTAGTTCTGGAAGACTTTGGTGGGGACATCCAAGCTGTGCCAATCTCAGCCTTAACAGTGAGTTATTACCACTGTTTCTTTTTCGTCAATGTTTGCATAATCAGATCTGTAAAAAGAGGCACACCATTACAGACAAATACAAATTCATGATATAACACCAAAGGTAGTGGCTCATTAAAGTTACTATGGATTTTTCTGAAGGAGTCAAATTGTGATCACCTGCCTTGCTATTTTTTCCTTTCTTAATGTCAGGGTGCTAATGTAGACCTGCTACAGGAAGCAGTTGTAATTCAGGCAGAAATAATGCAGCTAAAAGGAGATCCAGTGGGCCTGATAGAAGGCCATATTGTCGAGGCAAAAGTGGACGCATGCAGAGGGTGAGATAAGCTGTTATGTGATGTACTTTTTGTTACATTGCTGACAAGAACACCTTCTCTTTACCGTGGAGTTATTAGAAAAGAAATATAAGGTAAATTGTCATACCAGTTAGAACCCATAATAATACTGATGCACCTTATGAACGAGCTTATTTTGTGAAATTATGTCACATACAAAGGAAATAGAAATTTCTACTTCATTTTTATAAATTTGAGAAAAGCTACAAGAGCAGTACTTTGTTTAAATGAAACTTGGTACACAAATTTAAGTTACAGGCTTGACTTTATCAGTTCTTTGCTAAACATTCAGGGATAGCGAATACCCATTGTTTTATTCTCATTTGCATTTTTCACAGCAAGCTTGCCACTGCCATAATTCAGAGAGGAACACTGAAGCGTGGGACTTACTTAGTGGCTGGAACTGCTTGGGCCAAGGTATTGTCTGCCAATTTCAAATCATTTCATGTTGGTGGCTGTAGCACATACTATCAACAGCGTCATTTTACACCAAGTTGCAAGATGGTTGTACAATGTAGTGCATGATGAAGATGAAACAGTTTCAGTCTTACAGTTTCCACATTTAGATTTTTTTCCTATGGCTTCGGAAACATCCTTGTGTAGGGTGGTATTTGGAAAAGGGAAAGAAGTAGAGGTTGCGTTTGTGTGCATCCATATGACCAGAGTGCTACAGTAAACTGGTTGCTAAGATTTATGTATTATGCATTCCCTGCTGATAGATGTTGTGAATGGGTTAATGTGTTTGAAAGATTTGCTGTGAAATTAAGAGATTACAAATACAATGTTTATTCGGTGCATACATGTCAGCTTGATGTAAACCTGCACGATCTAGCTTAGTGAAAGAGCTGTGTGTTTGCTGTGATAGGTGCGTGGGATGTTTGATGATAATGGAAAGCCTTTGCAAGAAGCTCCTCTATCGACACCTGTTGAAATCCTTGGCTGGAGAGACCTGCCTTCCGCTGGAGATGAGGTTCTTGAAGTGCCAACAGAGGTAAATCTTAACATCGACGTTCATGGTGTGAGTCATTGTGCTTATGTCTGAGAGAGCATGTGGATGCATATGAGCATCTGCACTAGTACACACACATTACCCCACTCAAGCGCATGTGCGCACACACACAAAGCTGTTCTGAGTGGAGCTCAAACAAGAATAAAAACCTCTGCAACACAACGGTGTCTTGTATTTTCAAGGTTGTCTGTGCCAGTTGTAGAAGTGAATCAGTCATTCTGCACGTATTTATCTGCATCTGATGCTAGGCAGTTGTGAAGCGTGTGATAGCCTGGCGCCAGCAGCAGACAGACTTAAACAAGCTGCAGGAGGACCAGCTTGCTATCGATGAACAGCGGGAGCAGCACAAGCAACAGCATCGTGAGGTGATGCGGCAGCGTCGTGCGGCTGGTTTTGTGAGGGCTAAACGAAGTTCTGAAGCGAGGACAAAAGAAGCCATCGTTACACATGAAGGACCACAGTTTTCCCTTGTTCTTAAAGGTGTGTTGGAGTAATCTGCACCACAGGTGATAGAAGATTTCTTAACATTTTGATATTTTAACTCTCAGAATCTATGTGCATGTTTTGTTTACACATTGTCCTGTGAGGCAGAGCATACTCGAAATGTAAACAACCATAAAACTGAAATACAGTTTGATTTCTATACCAGATGCAAAACATACATAAAAACAATATGCTTTATGTCAATCTTGAAGGAGATGTTGATGGCTCCCTGGAAGCAATTCTAGATACCCTTGATACATACAACTCTAAAAAATGTCGACTGGATCTCGTACATTATGGTGTTGGCAATGTGACAGAAACTGACATTGAACTAGCAGAAGCTTTCAAAGGTAGGATATTTGTGCTAAGTTATTTATATTATGCAGGAGATGTTTTTGTTATCTTTAAATCTGGTAGTAGATTCTGTTATGTATTTAATTTGTTATTCAATTTTTAAATTGTTGTTTAAATGTGGAAAGATGGATTTTTCAGCAGTTTTGTGCAGGTTTTGACTCTTAGTGTTTAAAGAAATCTAACTTTGCTTCCCTTAGTGTGCGGGCTTAGTCTGTCTTTAAAAATTCATAAGCAAATAATTTTTTTAGAAACACTTCTTATGCATTGATCTCACTGCAGGTGAAATATTTGGCTTCAACGTTGATGTGTCAGCGGAAGTCAGGAAGATGGCAGCTTCAAAGCAGGTGCCTCTACGGCTTCACAAAGTCATATATCATCTGTTTGATGATCTACGAAAAAGTATCAGTTCACGTTTACCCATTTTACAAGAGGAAGACATTATTGGTGAGCCCTCTGTAACTTTCCTAAATCTGTGTAAGCTCATACAAATGTGTGCCTATGTTAATTGCTTGTGAGCCCTGAGCAATACGGATAATGCAAATAAACATTAAGTTCATGTCGTACAAGGTTTCTGGCTTGTTAGTACAGATTAACTCAAGTTTTTAAAATCCTAGTTTCAAATTTTCTATTATTTTGCTTGCAAACAACAAATTCTTTATGTAGTCAGTGAGACATCGGAAGTTAAGCATAGCAAAGTTTGAAAATTGTTTAATTAAAGCTAACAACTGACTTCATTTCGCAGGTGAAGCAAAGGTTCTTCAGGTCTTTCATGTGACAGAAGGCCGGAACAAAATGAGTGTGGCAGGGTGCAGATGTACCAAGGGTGTGCTGAGCAAGAAGAAAAGTTTTAAAGTGCTTCGTATGGGGGAGGTCGTATACCAAGGTGAGTTTTCATTTATGACAGTCTTTTAATTATGTGTTAATCGACAACAGTTGAAAATCACCTATCAGCATGTTTTTCTCTTGTTTGTAGCAGATGCAAAAAATTGTTCAGACACAAGTTTTTACTTGACAATAATTTTAAGTTTTATCTGTGGCCATACTATTAGATTATATTTATTTTGAGCTGACATCTAGAAAGAATCTATCGATTTAAAGAAGAAATTGATTCTGAAAATGACTTTGTCAGGCTTTTTTGTCTTGATGTGGTCAACAATCAATTTTAAACGTCATGTACAGGGGAGGTAAGTTCACTGAAGCACTTCAAGGCAGAAGTTGAATCCATCAAAGTGGATAGAGAATGTGGAATTAGCGTGGCTGATCCCACCGTTGAGTTTCAAGTTGGTGATGAGATAGTCTGCTATGATGTGCAAGAGGTGGAGCAAGACATAGACTGGGAACCACACTTCTGACGAAACAGAATGTTTAATGACATTGCAGCAGGTTCATTATTTATTTTCAGTTGATCTTTTTTTTAAACTTCAGTAAGCTACAGAGGAAAATGAATTTTTAATCATACACAAAGAGTTCTCAACCAGCTTTTTCGTTTTACTAGTTATTTAGTTATTTGCACAGTAAAGGTGTTGATCACTTGTTTGCAATTTGGATGCTGAAAGTAATTATTTGTAAATGTGATAAAATATGGTTTGAAAAGAATAAAGAAGTGAATTTGTTACTTGGCATCTTTTTTTGTCTTGATTTTATTTATGGTCTTTATAGTTTATATTCGTGTAGTCTTCCAGATTTTACAAATTTTAAGGTGACACTAGGGAGTGTTTTCTCTAACATTTGCAGGGCGTTGCTGCAAAAAAAAAAATTATGCACTTATTCTCAACCCCGGAAATACACAGTGTATGTTCATAAACTGACACTCTCTGTTACCTGTTGGTAGAAGGGGGGTGGGGGCTACCCTCCTGACTTGTTTGTGTGGTCTGACTTTTTAAAACCAGCGTTACAAGGCATGGCTAATCAGACTTAGAATTCGCAGTTGAGGTAGTGTACAATTAAAGATAATTGGTGTACTAAAGGTATTGTACAATTAAAGCTTGCATTTTTTGCTCCTATACACCTTTATGCACATCAGGTAACTTGATATCCAAAACATTTCCTCTTCCCTGCACTGGCATTATGACTGTTCTGTCCAAGTACAGATGCATCACATTGGCTAATCTGACAGCAATATTGTGTCCTATTTCGTTTGCCACTGGCCTCCACTGTTTGGGAAGTTTATTGCGTGTAGTGTAGTGGTATGTGGGTGCTTCCGGGCCTCCAAGTACAAAAAAAATTCCATTTTACTTCTTAGGTTACAAAATAGGGCTGAGTGAAAGGTTTAGCATATTACCAACTGTTCTGGATAGAACACACCGTGACAATACGTCCAGAGTGTGGAGTCTAACGTCATACTTCAAATAGTCACTGTCCTGTAGCGGACAGATCTCGATTGTTCAAGAAATCAAATATTCATATTGTGTAATGCTTTTCCGGCCGGAAAGTACACACTTAGATTTGTGTCTGACTGGGCCGCACATCCTGTCTTTTGTCCAGGCGGATCATATACAATGAATCGACGTCGAACGTCGTCCGGAACAGTTGGTAATGCTCCTGTCAGCCAAAATATAGATCTTAAGCTTTCCGCGCGGTGCCACTACAGGGATAAGTTCTGCGATCTCTCTTTTGAGTGATCAGAAAAAAAACTGTTTAGCTTAGGACAACCACACCAAGCAGACATTCCACGCCGTACGTTAATTTATTAATCACTTTAGAAAAGCCATCGATCGATACTGAAAGTATGCGCATGGTGTTAGCGCATCCATTCCTAGTTCCTGGGAGTGCTACTTGCCCGCCCGGTGTGGCTGTGTGTGACGTGTGCATACTAATACCAGCTTATTTGCCACAGAACTATAGGATTTAAAAGCGCGAAGACTGTAACGACGCATAACACTTCATTTTGAAAGTATATAGCAAAACAGGCTAGGGAACTTCATCGTGACCCTACGCAGAACCAACGAAGACTATCGTCACAAAATATCGGAAAGTGCAGCGAAGCAGAGCAGAGGAAGAAACAGGTGCTCTCGGGTTCGGGTCGAAGGTGAGAGTTCAAGGTAAAGGCCATATGCTTAGGCAGTATGAGAGTTCCGAAAATGGCGGAGCTACAGTTCGAAGCTCCCCTGGCATCGTTTGAGAACGAAGAGTGGAATGAATATAATGACTTTCAAAGTGCCACATTGGACAATATGAATTCCGATTCGGATACGACTGCTGAACAGAACACACAGCCCACCACGAACAATTCTGTGGCTGAATTTCGAGAGACATGCTCGGGGTCGCTGGAGGATCTTGTGAACTCGTTTGATGAGAAAATCTCCAACTGTTTCTGTAATTTCGAGGAACAGGTGGAGAAAATCGCACCTGTCCAGATACGATCGCAGGAGGAAATAATGAGTGACTGCCAGTAAGTGTTAATTATTATTTATATAATGTGTAATGGATGACTAATCGTTTAGCTCCGTTCGTCTGATCGATCGGTGACGTCCCTCCCTTCTGCGCCACCTCGCCTTCGACTGTTCCAGGCTCAGTCTGCGGAGGGTGGTTTCTGCTAACATTGCTTCAGTGCCAGAGCGCAGACTGCCGTTGGCCCGCAGCCCATAGTGCTGATATTTGAGAAATCTACAAGTGGCCTGGACCATTAGTCATATAGGCTTTGCTGCGCAGCCTATGTTGGAGGGTGGATGGGTGCGAGATATTTTTTTGAGAGGATGTGTGTTTATACTATGGGCACTTAACATATTTTGTCGAATCATAAACCACAAAACTGAACATGAAGACATTTTCGTTGTACAGTTTGATTAAGAAGCAAGGTCAAAAAAACAAATACCCATGAAGTGATGGTTCACTGCCAATTCTAAAATATCATATTCATGATATTGATTGATTGCACTTGTTCAGCTTGGCAGAAATCATCTCAGATACTTTTTCTCCATTCACAAAGTTTACCCGTAAAGAAAAAATTGTAGGACATATTTATCATGTGAATACACATGCATTCTTTAATATTAATCTAATTAAGAAAGAGATCTGTCGTTCAACCATATATCTTTCACTCTATCATCATGTGGTATTATAATTTATACACTGTATTCTTGTGATTTAGACTCGGGCAAAGAGAGCAAATACCAGGCTATTCAGGCTCTTGACAACTAACATAATACAAGTCTGCTTGTTGGATACCAGAAGCAGGCTGGTGAAATATAAGATAGTGATTTGGTGGATTTTTTAAAAAATGGATGTCATAGTTGGAATTGTGTCTGTGTGTTACTGTTATGCAGAGGTCATTTTTAAAATAAACAGTATATACCTCCTTTATCATGGGTGATACTACTCTAACTGGTGTTGGTGGGGTTCATAATTGTTGGATAATGGGATATGAGACTAAGAGTTCTGCATTTTTGAGAATTCTGTACTGTATATACATGTCTAAAATATGTAGTATACTCAAAACTTCTGATAATGCACAACCAGGGGTAATTTATGCACAAAAATTCAAGAATGATGCAGAAATTTTAAAGCCACACATCACAGTAAAGCACAGATTTTTTTAACATTTTGCAAATTAACACCAGAACCTGCTTGGGTTGACCCCTGATTTGTACAAAGTGACCTTTAGATTTCGGGCTAGAGGGTCATTTTGACCCTTGGTTTTTAAAAATTCCAGGAGCACTGATAGTGATAATATAGAGTGTACACTGAAGGGCAGCTCTAGCATGCCATAAAGGATTCTTGCCTTCATGGAAAATATTGTAATATAAAATTTATAGAAGATATTGTGTTTGTTTGATTTAAATATTTATTATCAAGTAACATAAACATATGTTTCTTTTCTCAGTATACTTTCTTAAAATTTACATTGTTAAGGTCTATTGACAACAACCAGGATGTCATTCTTTGGCAGCTGATGCCATTTAAGGGTATTTTGCTTGTAAATACTTGTAAAACAGAAGACAACACGGTTATTTTAACTAATAATACTAATAGTAAAAATAGAGTTGAGAAAACCTAAAGGCATCCCATATCTAGTTCTGGCAAATGCAAAAATATGGTTCTGTCCTTTAACATAGAACACCTTAGAGTAATATAAGTAAATAATTTTACCGTATTAGCCGGTGTTTATTTGCAGCTATTTGTTGGGTGTATTTCTAACTTATATGACACGTACTAAACTTTTTTATTCCAACAATCCAATTATCCAAGAGCAGGAAATCCATATTTGAAATCTTCATACAAAGTAAATGGCTTCTTTTGTTCTTGCTCAGGTTTGCTTTATCTATGCATGTAGTAAAGATGTACATTCACCATTCACTCACATATGCATTGGCATCCAACTGTAAACTAAAAGCAAATCTGGTATATTTTTGTGGAAGCATTAAATTTCAGAAAACATGCAATCTGGCATAATTCGCACACAAAAATTCAAGAATGATATACTACAATATAGAGATTGGCAGATTGACCCCTGGTTTTTAGAAAATGACCCTCAGATTTCAATCTAGAGGGTCATTTGACCCTTGGTTTTATAATATTCAAGAAGCATTGAATTTCAGGAAAGTATTCATAAGTGTGCATAATACTCCATACTGTATAGAACTATCTGACACTAGTGACAGTAACCAGTTTCATGAATCATTGATTAATGGTATTTTGGTTGGCATTTTTTGCTTCACACTGGAAACCACTTTCCAGACATTTACTAGCCATTAGCATAATGGGGACACTTCTGAAATATGTTAAAAAATATATATGTAGCTGTTTCCATAATCACTAGACCAAATTTATGAGGAAGACTGTTTTATTTTTAATCTCCAAAACACCATTGTGTTTTTAATCTCATGTTTTATCATTTTAAAAAGATGGTTGTCATTTAGGCAATTCCATTAAGAGTCAGCTTAACTAGGATGAATGGAGGAGGAAGTGTTAATAAGGAAAAAGTTTAATGGCCAAAGAATTTATGTAACAGATGAGTAAATCCACTAGATATAAATTACCAATATAACACATTTTTGCAGAATGTGGTGGACTATAACTGGGAATTTTGGCAATATACTTCCCATTGACTGGTCAAAGACTTATGCACGCCAGCTTCAGACAAAGGTACTGCACCTTCAGGAGAGACAGGTGAGCTTTAGCCTGTAGTCCAGAGGTAAACAGGCTGTATACTGTGTAAATAAAAATACACACATTTTTGACTATAAAGATTTCATCAACTCTATGCGAAACAAATATCCCAGCATCCTTGAGAAATTTAAAAGAAGCAATTGAACACTAGAAATTGTAGAAATGGGATCTTTATAGTTTATACTGTAAAAACCTAGAAGTTCAAAAAGGTCTTCATGTTGGGAAGGTTAAAGGTAAAGGTTGTCCCATGGCCACTTGTAGATTATGGGGGAGTGGGGATGTATGAGACCCCCATTTTTCTGTTGGCCAGCATCGTGAGAGTAGCAGCCACTGTACTCTCTCTTGCTGCCTTGCCTTCTCTGATCAATGGGTAAGGCACCCATTTCTAGCATGGTGCAGCATATGGGTATCAAACCAGCGCCATCAGTTCGAAGACCAGAACTGTAACCAATTGGCCATTAACTCATCCCTCATGTTAAGAAAGAGCTGAAAAATGCATTCACTGAAAGGAATTAATCTAATCCAGCTTAGTGAGTTATTACGATACTGGGTGGTGTTCTTTCTTGAAAGTTTTCTATGGTAGAAGTATCATGTATGCTGACCATTATAGCTTGTATGGCATCAGTGAAAAGACCATGCCCAAATGCAAAGCATTCGGATGTTTCAACAACTAGAATGAATATACTGAAAGAAAATTGTCTTCTTCCTCACTGCCACACTGTACACATGCACATTTTCACAGCATTCTTTACTAATGGACGTTTATCAGCTGTGGCTGAATTTTGCATCAAGGTGGCCTGTGGCATAGCGGTAACACCTTCTTGCTACAGATATACAGGGTGGTGGGTTCAGATGCTGTGGTTGCTACATGAAACTCCTCTAGCCTTTCGGTTCCCCAAACATCCCTGACCCTCCCTCCTTCCTGTCATGATAAAGTCTTGGTTTCTGACTTTAACCGATAAACAACAAGCCTCTAGCATTGTATAATTACTTCTTCCCCGGCGTACTGCGCTTCAGAACTGTGTGAAATAAGTTATGAATTGACAATGTTGTGGCTGTCTAGATTTCTGTTGAAATAAGTTCAAGCTGGAGGTGCCGAGCCTGGATAGGTTCTGGTTGATCAAATTACACACTGCTGATCTCATGCAGCTGTCTAGACCTTCCGGCCGATCCGATCAGGTAGCGTCATAGCTCTAAAGGGGGGGTACCGTTTGCGTTAATCACCCACATTTTTTTAAACGAAGCAACACATACAGGTAAACGTGAAGGGAATTGGCTTTGAAGGCAGAAAGACTGCACTTGGGCCAAACTTCACTTACAATTTTGATTTTCCATTAAAGGTCCCGCTGAACAGTTGCTAGGGTCAGTAATGTTCATGTTTGTGGCCATGACAGCGCCACTGAGCTGTCACCGATTTTTTTGGGGGGTGCGACGAAAACACAAAAGCATGGTTGCACGGGCGTTTGTATTTCATCTCCACGCGTAATCGAACGTCCTTTGGCGGTCTCAGTCCTGCGTTCCGTACGCAGTTTCCAGCAGAACGCTGAATTTAGGTAACCCCAATCCTAACGCCATTGGTTTTTTTTAACAAAAAATTAAGACTTGCTGGTATATGTGTGTTTTAAATATCACCCTTCTTGAGAAACGAAGTGTGATTGTAGGCGGCTAGGATCGAACGCAAAGCACGTGCTATGCCGAGCATATCACTGTGCGTAAGAGGGTTTTATAAGTCTTAAAAGTATACTTGATTTCCACCACTTCTTACGAGACACGCCAAAAATACATGTTCTTTGAATAAGACGAGTGACTCTCTGGGAGAGATTTGTTGGGGAGATTTTATAGGTATGAAAACAGTACTCTATCTTCGGTTTGGTCAGAGTAAGTACATGCCAGTCGATGCAGTAAATGTCTCCAGTTCGTCTGGAAACTGCCGCAGGTGTCTGCAGGAAGACGCGCAGTTGCCGAAACCAGAACTCCAACAGCGAGGATAAGAGCGCAGATGCTAGTCGCTGCACGCAGCAGCGCCCGTTGCGATGTGTGCTGTGCAAGGAAGATTTCCTTAGGCTAGCGGGAAGCAGGACTGCTAGCGCACGTCCCAAGTCACCCATAGCGTGCTGCAAAATTTCAATAGCTGTTCAGTCCTCAATTTCGTTTTTTTCTTTTGCGCAGAATAGCGGACGGGAGTATTATTTATGTTATGGTGTTATGGTCAGATGGGTATTTGAATTTAGAGGTTAGTCTGCAATAACGCGACAAAAATATCTATCAACTATTTATAAAAACATAAATGATTGTATTAGCCTAAGCGATAACAAGAGTTCACGTAGTTCTATTTTTTCATTTGATTTTGAAATATTGTTTCCTGCTTGGAGCATACCGATACAGAGGCAGACGAGCCCCACTCCATGTTTTCATTAAAAAGACCATTGATTTTTCTGGGCCACAATAATATTAGTCATGGTAGTTTCTCGTAATCAGACACCTGCATCGAGTAGTCAGTTCGTGTGATTTGCCAGATGTATTGAACCCATGGTATTGTACGCATGGACACAATGGGCGTAGGCCACAATTGGGGAAATAAACGTCGATAAACGAGTGTCATGGCTATAGCGAGATTGGGGTTTTCTTGTAGAGAAATAGATTTCCTACCATAACACGATGCAAGTACTTTCTTGTCCATTAATAAATGAATGGAAAATTTTTTTGCAGCAAAACTTAACTCTCAGTTTAATAATTAAAAAAATGACGGCCAACCCACCGGCACCCCACCCTCCCACACACACCCCAGTCCCC
>SMGT01011405.1:86125-106989 GCA_004794575.1 Lanistes nyassanus
CCCCTTATTTAGCAACATAATACCTGAATTGTGAAGTATAAGCGCTCACCGCGATTATTGTTTGGTGACTCTAGTTCTGTTGTCAGATCTGTCTTGTTTGTAATCAAGTACCATGGAGACAACTGAACGGGAGTTTATTTTGTTGCAAGGTGTGTGGGGCCTTTCTGTACTGTCCTATATCCCGACAGTAAAAAAACAAAACAAAAACTGGCCCAAACAGAGCTGCCACCACAAGTTTATTCGCGAAAGATGGCCCTTTGAGATGTCATTAAGACTATACAGTCATGCTTGCTCCCAGAAAAGGCAGATCTTGTGACATCTTTTTGATATGGGGGTGTCTTTCTCCTTCCCCCCTTTTAAAAATCTACCAGCATGTGGAATCTCGTTTATTTATCGGAGAAGTCTAGTGTAGTTCTTTACATGACTGTACGGGTTTCTGACGATCCACACTGATTGTGATTGGAAACGTGGCTTTCTTGTGTGGGAGCAGCGTCTGCGCTAATATTAAAGTCGATACTCAGGTGGCTTCTGTAAGACAGGAGAGAGGCGGTGTGGCTTGACAAGCCAGCACAGTAAGCGTGCACTGAGCACCTGCAGCCAGAAAGTCCTCAGTGTCGTCTGCACGTGCTCAGACGTCACAGCTAAGCGACATCCATACCAGGCCAGGGTGTACACACCATCAGCGCCAACATCAACGGTCGTCAACTCGCGCTCCAGTGCTTCCGAGTTCCATATTCCTGCTGCCAGATCAGAATGGTGAGTGGTGCCAGTGAGTCGCATTATGCGGAGGGCAGCAGCGAATGCAGGAGTGCAGCAAAGCACTGCGAGTTGATGTGGCACATATTAGGCGGCCCGGAGACACAAAGGCGCCTGGTGGGCTGTCTTGTTGTCGGGAGCGTTGAGCACAGGCCCAGTCCATTGTGGTTTGGTTTCGGTGATGTGGTGCAGTGGAAGTCTGTTCCGTGAAACAGAAGAGCGCGGTGGTGTTAACCCATTGTTCACTGTTGAAGTCGCGCCCTTTTCAGAAGCCACGAAACGCTTCTGCTTCCAGCCACCGCCACCATCACCCGACTAACATTGCACTTGGCATTGTCGTCGTGTTTTTGTTTGTTTGCGTTTTCTTAAGTTTCATGACTTGAGCGTAGTTGCACATAATTAATGAAGACCTGAGACTCAGAATTTCGTTTGAACGTAGTTGCACACAATGAAGCCTGACACTCAGAATTTCGGGACGTGGGAACCCGCTGTCTCTCGCACTGTACCCGCCCCCTCCCCCCAACATGTCCCACTCCCCAACCTGGTCCCCCTTGTTATATTTCCATATCCTTTTGATCCTTCGATCCTCTTCCCTACGCACTCCCTCATCCACTTTTTTTCTGTCCAGCCCTCTTTTTCTTGTCGCACGTGGACGCACACACTTTCAGACGTGCGCAGTGGATTCCAGTCAACATGACCGTGTTTCATGAAACGTAATTTTTTATTTTAGGAGAGAGACTGTAACAGTTTCGCCTGGGCAAGATATGTGTTTCTGGCCTGTGCTGTAAGCCATTGTGCAGATTATATTGATTAGGGCGCACAGAGTTCTGCGAGCAATTCCATACCCCTTCCTGGGAGGACTGTGGGTACCGACCACCTGAGTGCAGTAACAACAATTGTAGTTCAGGCTCAACGTGCACGCGCTACTTGTAAAGGAGCAGGGCTGATGCTCTGTCGATCAGAGCTAATCATTGTGACAAGGGGTTTGCTCACAGATAGAACGATGTCTATTTATTCCGCCCGTCCATCAGTCTTTCACCCTTATCTCCCAACTCTCCTCCCAACCTCTGACGAAGGGACGCACTTACTGGTCAGCCTGTCGGAGAACCGGCTAATCTAAATAGGCCCCGCTCTCGCTAATCTCGCTTTTGCTACCCTCTCTTTCTTCACAGTAAGCTGCAAACATCAGGATTTTTCATTTCATCTCGGAACTAAGTAACATGCGGCTCACGACCGCCAGATGTCAATAAAGAGCTGAGCGCGAAGTACTGTGTACGCCGGTCATTTCAGCTGGCTAGAAGTGTCATCAGAAACCGTGCTCAAGGAAATACCAGATCGTACGCCAGAACTGACAGGATGCTGTTTCTGGGAAGTCAGCAAGTGAACAATCGATCGTTCTGATGCGTAGGTTCTGTGCCCTCTTTTTTTAGCCGTTGTGCTCGATTAGATGGCTAAGATGGGGCTTACGTCATCATCACTGCCCTTGTAGGTCGACTACTCAAGGGAGGATCAAATGTAAAAATCCACAGACTTTCAGTGTCACTGGGAAAAAGGAAGGACAGCCAAAATCTGTCTCTTTCTCCCCGTCACCTTCTCTCCCTCTCTCTGTGTGTGCATGTGCCTGCTGTCCTTTGGATCAGACTTGGTGCAAATATGTTGCATACCCAAACAACTTGCTGATCTAAACAAAAGTGAGACATATTTAAAGTGTTGTATAATGAGAAGAAGCACTATAGTACAAAGTGCACCTTGGATATTCTCCATGTTTTAGTTGTTTACTGTTGGTTTAGCTTTTCTGCACACATCTAACAAATCCTGGAGGGAACGCAGTCTTACAATTCGCATCTACGTAAACCGCATGCAGTTTATCATTAACAGGCCTTTATATGAAGGAACTGCAAGGAGAAACAGATCTAGGACTGCATACCAATTTTTTTGTATGCCATCAGTGTTTCATCTGTTTTACAAAACTGAGCATGACTGGCACAGACTGCTGATACTCGAGTTTCAACTTTCATGAGAATTCTTTATGGTTTATATTTCACAACTGAAGTGCCTGATCATTCTTCTTTTTCATACATAACATTTGCATATGGAACCAGCTCAAACACAGAAAAAAATCACACTTCCACTGTCACATACTTGTATAAATCTTTGCTCTGACAGAATGAATGAGTGATGTGCCTACTGGCTTTCTACCTTTGTTATTTTGTGTTGGTGTATAATATTATTGTGCCAGGAGAAAGATGAACCAAGCTTGGATCTGTCTGATGATGAAGAGTTGGCACAGGCCTTTGACATGCATTCTCTAATAGTCTCAAGTCTGCATCATGAGGATGAGGACCGGGTGAAGACTGCTGATGAAGTAATTAGTGAGATTGAAGCTATGTTGAAGGTGTGTGCTATTAATTACTGTCTTAAATAGTTTTTTTTAAAAGTAGGTAGGTATTTTAGACAGACAACTCTTCTAGTTCTACCTTGTGGTGATTTTGTACTGTGATGAGGTGTAGATTTATTACTAAGCTATACACTGACAGAACTTTTTGGGTTTTTTTTTTGGTGGGGGGGGGGCCTTTTTTGGTGATTCTCATAATGCCTGGTGCCACAGTTATGTATATTACATACAATCTGAAATGTTAACTGCTGTTAAAGCATGTCACAGTCTTGTCATTTAGTGCTGTGATAATGGTGTGTCATGAAGGTTCGTGAAGAGTAATGGTTTTTTTTTTTTAAGGAAAATGCTCATAAAGGGGTCACATGATGGAGGTGTCTCCTGGTAAGATTGATGACTTGTTTTATTTTCAGGAGCCTGCCCCTGAGGATGATGAGGATGTGGTAGAGGTGACAGAAGATGAGCAGTACAGACAGCTGAAGGCAATGCTGGCCAAACTGCAATTCTACACAGAAATAGGTCAGTTGCTAAGCTGTCTTACAGATGTGGATGAAGATTATTCCCCATTATATACCAGTCGGTGGATGCATCATAGCAGATTAAATTTTGACAGTTAGTGTACACCCAAACATTCAAAACTGTCATCTTTTGCTTTAGGACAGTACTACAGGCCTTTCCTAACTGGTATATTGTTCATATAAGCTGACAGACTCTGATATCTAAACTATTATTTGTCCCAGGTTTTGAAATGTCATAGTTACTGATTACAATATCAGCAGAATGTCTTTTTTAATGGAAATAAATCACATCTCAAAATTTAATTTTGTCATATATTTCCACCTACTTTTTCCTTGAATCAGTGTAAGACAAATGTGCTAATGTGAGTGTTGTTTTCAATTGTCTGACAGAGCTAAAAGCTATGTCCTGTGCTCAAATACACGAGCTGCTGGCTGAGCATGAGCGGACCATCAAGGAGCTCTCCGAACTCTTGATCACAGAGCTAGCACTGAGAGATGAACTAGAATATGACAAGGAACTCAAGAACTCTTTTATCTCTTTGCTTCTGTCCATCCAGAAGAAACGCAGAGAGAGCAACGCTGACCGCAAGAAGAAACGTTCACGCACTAATCTAAATCAGATTGCATCAGATGCTACAAGTCCAACCAGCGAATCTACTAGTTCTGTAAGTCACTCATGTGGTCTTGTTACTGTTTCTTTTCAGTCTGGATACATTGCTGCTAGCCTGCTGTAGGTGATACATGATTTACACTTAAAGTCAAATTTTATATATTCTTCTGATTCAGAAAATTCCCCCCACCTCTCTCTCTCTTTCTCTCTCACAGACACACAAAGGTGTGGGGGGAAAAGGGTCTCTGTGACTGTCATCTGTTATGGGGTACATACAAAGGAAAAAAAAGCCTTTTTTTGCCTTAATGGTAAAACAGAGGTGGTGAAAGGAAATGGGAGAACTCAACAGCAGATTTTGGTTCTAAATTTACAATACTGTACCATGACCCAGAGTGGTAAATTCTGAAGTTAGTGATTCTTAACTTCACCTTCCCAACAAAACTGTCACAAGCTGGGGTCTGGTGGGTCTAAGAGATTGCACCATAGATTCTAGGTGTGACCCATCCACAACCCTCCGGCATGAATTAAGTTCTTTATCTCCTTATTCAAACCATTGTCTAGCAGCTCACGTCATCCCCATGCCAGGTTTGGTCCCTGTTCACACTTCTAATCAGGGTGCTGGCTCTAGAGCAAGGCGCAAGGTGTTACTGACGCTGGGGGACATGGCTGGGAATGGACCTTAGTTCTAGAACAGGTGTCAAGCTGGGCAGGTGTGGGTTAGTTAAGGAGGGGAGATTACACATCAGCGTACATCTGTGATGTAGCCAGAAGGTGTGAACTGCTAGGGGGCGGAGAGTAGCTATGTCCACTCGAGGTGTCACCTTGACTTAGGGGCATGTTCTTGTAGTTAACATGGGGTGTAGCTTCTACTGTCTCTGTCCTCATTGGTTGGTGTATGTAACTATCTTGTTGACCACATGTATGTGAATGCTAGAAGTAGAATGTACGAATGAAAGGTTAGAATAAAAGGCCTGTTTTAGAAGGCAAGTCATCTTTTAGCTGGTCTTATTCATTTAGGGTTTCGAAAGTCAGCTTGAATTGGGCAGTGAATAGCACATCAGATATATGCAACCATGCAGAGGCCTCAACAGGGTTATGAGGTCAAACTTTGGAAGGTGATTTTAGGGATCACTAACTTGAGAAATTAGCACTCTGGGTCATGGTAAGTATTGTTAAAGAAACACAAATTTAGAGAAGAAAATTTGTATGTAAGTTTTATTTTGTTCTTTTGCAGTTCCTGACAACTGTTATACCATACTATCCTAACCAGGGTCCACCAACATCAGAACAGTTGCAAATCTACATCAAAAGTAAGGCTGAATTAGTGAATTGAAGATTATCAGACAAAATACTTTCAAATTAATTTTTTTGTAATAGAAACACTTTGTGCTTGTGGACTGATTCTGGGTTTGTTTGGTTTTTTTTTTTTTTGGCTCCTGCAGTTCTTGAAGCTATTAATGAAGACAGCCCCTCTGTGCCAACTCTGCTGACTGACTACATTTTGAAGGGTGAGCAGCATCACATGATTTTTACATTTTTTTTTCTTTGTTAGCACCGATTGAGGCAAAAATATGTTCCTATGTCTCCTTAAAATTCATCTTGGATATCAAATGGAGGAAACAAACTGCATTTATTTAGATACATCAGAGTTATAAATGTTTGCTAATAACCTGCTTTGAATTAAACGAATATTGGTTTTGTTACTACCAGGAAATAACCTAGGTATATTCTTGTATTACATAAAACCAGTAATTGTTTTGAAGTGCGTATGTCATTTTGGTGATAATTATTTCAAACTACTTTTTGACCTTTCAGTTCTTTGCCCTACAACATAGTCACTGAAAGTGCTCCAGGGACATAGGCTTGGGTGGAGCAGAGAATGAATGAAGCAAGACTGCCTATGCCTACTATTGAACGATTTAACGCAACCTGCCTGTAAAGAGATCTGTTACCATGTTGTCATCAGGTACCATGAATAATATCGGACGCAGTCATTACCCTGAAGTTTGCTAATGTTCTACATGCATTATGCTTCCTTTTTATGCTCAGCAGAGCTGCTTTTGAGTTTCAGCCACAAATTTTTAAAAAGTCTGTCACTGCCATTACCAACTGTTACCAAGGAAGTTGAGGATGATCAGTGCTTTGACTTTAATAGAATTTTACCTTGCCTTTAGTTCAACTGATTGAATTTGTGGGTAGAGTGAAATCAACAGCTGTGGGGTTTTTTTGGTACCTTTTGAAGAAATACACAACATAATAGAAGAGGGGATAGGTTATCTGTAATACTATAACCCATTTACCATTTTGTCTGAGCGTCTCTCCTGTTTACTGTTGTGTTTCTCTCTTCATTTATTTATTTTGCCTCTTTTTCTGATTTTTTTGGCTTGTTTTTAATGAACAGTATTTTAAATCTAAAGTGATATAATTGGTTGGGCTCACATTCCTTGTACTCCCATCTTCCTCATCCAAAATAGTAAGAACTTAAAAAAATCTGTATTGTTTACAGGGTCTTTTTTTTTTATTTAATTTTTGGGGGAGTCCAGGGTTCAGCTACTAAACCTTCAACCTGTCTGCATCATTTCTGGTTTTTTTTTTATATGGAGCAGTTCTGCAGTGACATTCTGGCAGATTTTATTTTTGTAGCAATATTAAAGTGTCTCTTGCTCTGTTCAGAGACGCATTAAAATTATAGACAATTTGCATTTATACTGTAGTTTCTTTAATTTGTTGAGTGATTTTGTGTTGACTGGCTGCTACTGAGCGATTTTGTGTTGACTGGCTGCTACGTTTGATATGATGTTTTTACATTTCTTTGAATATCTGTGATGTTGCTGGTAATTTGAGACTTTGAATATGAGAACTTTCTGCCCACTGCTTTATATGTCTGCATACAATGACAGATGTGCATTTTCCCTTCTTTATTAAGCAGCACTGAAAATCAAATATTATTTTTAATTGTAAATATTTGTACATAACACAATGGTCACATTTGCATCTAATTTGCGTAAGAACAAAGAAAGACATTAATTTTGAAGTAGATTGTAAAATAATTTAAAGACGCACCTAAAAAGAATTGTTTTAGAAATTGTTGCATTTTGTAGGGTGAGGTGGGTTTTTTTCCCCCCGTTGTTTTATTTAACAACCATGAGGGAGTGGATCAGGTACCTCTTCTAAATCAACCTCCATCCCCTTAATGTTTTTCTGTCTTCTAGCTACGTGCACCTGTTTAGATCTTGGTTTTTAACAGCACAGATTGCCTGTTACATGCTGTGCAGGTGTGGGCCCAGGATTACATTTTTTTTAATACATTTACAATATCAAAAAAAATGCTTTTTGTAACATTTTGCTGATGTTTGTTTAGAGAAAGTAACTGCAAGAAGATAAAAGTAGCACACACAACATGTGATAAAATACATATGATTCCATTCGGAAAATTCTAGTCTTTATTGCCAGTATTATTTTACTCTAAGTTCCAGGAAGACTTTTGAAAAACTGCATAGAAACTGATAGAAAAAAAATTAAAAGTAGATTTTTTTCACTGGATATAACCCATGTCCAAATTTTAGGTCATTCCTTATGATGTCAACTTTAATTTTTTGCAACAATGGAAATGTGCATGTCTCCTGCATTCAAATACAGTTTTTAGATGGTGCAAAGCATCAAATTCATTGTGTGATTTGTTCTTATGGTCAAACAATCTAGCAAACATGGTGATACATATACTATTGGTCGGTGCTGTAAAGTGTAGAAACCAGATCAAACATGGCAACTGTTTTGGTATTGATAATCAGGAAGGTTATTTCAGCCTCCCTCAATTGAACTAGCTGCTTGACATTTTCATTCCCATTTCTATTGACAGCAGGATCATTTTCAGCCAAGTGTGACTTTATTATAAAGCTGCTATTCATTGTGGATATGGGAAGTCTGCAATACATTGATTATGTTTAAATTTCAACTGATGTTCTTCATGGCCTATATTGAAGTTAGTTGTTGTTTTGTGATTCATAACAGCCTGTAAATGGCATTTGCAAAACATAGTTTTCCAGATGCTAATTATATGCATCATCTGACGTTTCTGCCATCAAACGAGCATAACAAATGTTACATCATGGACTTGAGAGGCAGTAGAAACGTGATGAAAATCCACCATTGTTATGATCTACGTGCAAAAACCAAGAGAATGTGGGTTTGTGCAATCTTTATTACAGTTTCTTGAGCTGGTGAGTGTTGTCCCTGTATGGTGCATCTGTAAGAGTAGAATTTAGTGTCATGTGAAACATTAAAGTGACTGACAGAATAAATCTTTGTGTTGTTCTGGTACTATTTGCATTGTGGAAATCTCCTTTAACGCCTTCTGTACATTTTCCCTGTATTTAATTTTGGTTATACACTTAAAAGATAAGGATTATCCTTGAAAATTTATGGATGTGCATTTTTCAGCAGTGACATTATGAAAAATACTGACACAAAAGATCACACTAGGAAAAATGTCAAACTGTAAAGGTTTAAGAGGTGGACTAAATTTCTGCCCACCAATTCCTCCCTACCCCACCTTTTTTGTATAAATGTTTTAAAAATCAAAGATGAGACAGTTCTGTGCAAAGTGTTTGAGGAAGTTTTTGTTTATATTATTATGGATGGTTCCTTGTACTCTGTTTTCTGTCAGAGTGGTTTTTACTATCCAAGGTCAGTTTGCCTGGTTTCAATTTTGGATTGTTCTAAACGTTATGCCACTGGGAAAGAGAATTTGTCAGCTAAGCTTTCGTAAAATGGTTTTTAACATCATTTTCATTACAAATGAAATGGGCATTACATGTATGTACACATGGATCTGCCATGCGTATCTGCATGTATGCATGAAGGGAAGGGTGGAAGGCTAGAGGGAGAAGAGGAAGAAGGAATAGCTTTTATGCATATTCTTAAGAGGAATGATGAAGTGAACGAGAGTAGCAGTAAGATACATCGCTCTTGTGAGAAAATTTTAAACATTGATGTATAGGGAAGTAAAGAATTCTTACGATGTTTGATGTACTGAGAGACTGGGTGAGGGTGGTGAATACAAGTGAGATAAAGAATAAAGTTTGAGATGACTACGCTAGTTTGTGCATGAGTAAATTGTGGAAAAAGCTTTGAAAAGATAATGGGAAGATTAAATTCTTTCCTGGCACCTAGGATATAATGGTGTGGTGTTATAACCACAGATTTGGGTTTTCTTTAAATATACAAGCCAGCAGACAAACGTTGTTGCCTGTTCAATATCCTGTCTTGACTGACTTCCAATAATGGTCCCGTTTGTGGTGGGGGTGGGTGGGGGTTTGTTGTTGTTTTCAGACTGTGATGTGTGATGCACTGACCATGGCTATATATTTTGGAAGTGGTTATTTTCTGTGGTTTTGTCATTTGATATTAAATCAGTAGAACCAGTCCCACCTGTACATGATTGAGTGATTATGTGATCCAGTTTCCTGAAAAAAGAAATCTTTAATGCAATGAGTCAACTGACAATGAAAGAATTGCTTTTTTAGAGCAGGTTTTTTAGTGATATAAAATAGACACATGGATATTCCATTTTAATTAAGTTCAAAATTAGTTCAAAATTCAAAATATTTAAGGAAATTGTGTTGTCCCATTAGTATGCTTGTTTTCTTGTCATGGAATTCACTGTTTTGTATGCTATCATTGAACCAGACTGTCACCAAATTTCATCAGGTTTTTTTTTTTTTTTTTTTTTTTGCTTCCAGTACCAAACCATTACCTCATAACCTTTTGGTTGTGTTCTCATTTTCAAATGAAAGATGTACAGCATGATATGATGGGTGGCTGCATTTTCTTGTCACAGTTGATCTGGTTATAAGTATATTCACAAGAACTTTGCTTTCACAACTTTCCATTGTCTCTTTCTGTAATCCATGAAATGAAATCACAGTTGAAATCAATTTTGTGCTGCTGAGTACGTGCAAGACTATTTGTTGCTAGGATAGACGACTCGTGGATTGTTCGGATGTACACACCACTTTGTGAGGGTGAATTAGAAATGTTCTATATGGAATCTGTAACTAGAACCCTTCAGTTAGTCATTTCCCAAAATTATTAACAGAGATCAACGGTGCTGATTTTCTTTGTTAAAGGGCATAAAGGGATTTAGTTTTTTTCTCCTTTGCAACACTTTTATATGAGGTGAACTATGGCATACTCCTACAGCAGCAATTTCTTCCTTCTTTCTTTTTAGTTGTTTTGTTTGGGGTTGGGGGTGGGGGTGCACTCATACTGAGAAGATCGACAACATCAGAGTCCCATGTCAAAGGTTACAGGATGAAGTCCAGAATTGGCCAATGATTATATCATTTAGTAAAACATTTGGCATTTTCTCAAATGGTAGACTGGTTTTCCCTACTGACCATCTTATTTCAGCTATCAGTTTAACAGATGTTACAGTGCATAGTTTAGGAATAGGACCCCATCCCCTTCGTGGTGTGAAATCGCTGCAAATGCACTTTTCCTTTAAATTAGCCAACATGAAGCAAGATCCTAATTTCAGGCACAATGTCAAGTGGTATTTCTGACTTTATATGCCATCTTATTTTTGTACCTGTTGTCATCTGTGATTGCTGATGGTAGATAAGTAGGTAGGTTGTTTTAGAGGGTCAGTGCTTCAACCTCACAGTTCACACTGTGGCTGTATCAAATGGTCATAATTGCCAGCTTTTCAAGATGGTGCTTTTGAAGATATGGAGTTTTTTTTTAAACTGGCAATGAATTCAGTGGCAGGTGCAGAAAAACTGGAGGTAGTGATCTTTTTTAGCCTCACTTCTCCTGGACAGATCAGTGTTGCACAAATGAAACACAAGAAATTCTCCAATTATTGGCGTTTGTGTGCTATAACTGGCAGGTGCATTCAAGCATGAATGTTGCCTTTTGGTGTAACACTTTCTGATCTGCTACTGGTTAAGGTACAAATCCCATTGTGTGCTCCCATTAAATTTATTGTACGGTAAAAAAAAATGCAATCAAGATAGTGTTGTGCAAAAATTGAAGTTTCAAATTGTGCTAGTTGATGTTGTCATTGTTCTCCGGACCCAAAAGGGTTAGCATTGCATTGCACTTTATGTGATTCTTAGGCAGGGTGGTGGCATATTTGTGTTTCTTGCAGTTGTGAGCAGGACAACTTTTCATCGGAAGCCACATACCATGGGCCCAGTGATAATATGTAGAATGTTTCATGCTTTCATCATCCAAGCACCAGTGTTTTGTTAAAAAATAAAAATAAAAAAAAAATTTGTTGCAAATCTTAATGGTTTTATCTTTGTTACAATCCATTTGTACATATTAAGATGCATGTGCTTTCAGTAGTGTAGTTGTGAATTTGTGATTAAGTGGAAGTGAGAAATCTGTACAAAGTTTTCTTTGTATATGGTAGTGCATTCAGAGTTTGGTATGGTCATAAAAGAGCATAGAGTTTTTACCAAGATGTGTGCAAGTCAGCCTTCATCAATTCAGAAAAAAAAAACCGAGTGTTTAACACAAGTTTGCAAATTTCTACTTGTAATATATTTCAGATTGCCATCGTTTTGGGCATATAATGGCTAGATATGCTTGGTGTTGTATGTTTTTTTTCAAGAAATGCATTTCAACTTACCATGTACCACAAGCCTAGCTAAAGATATTTTGGTCATTTACCTCAAGATATGCTTTTGCAGCAAATATGAAGCTTACCTTTAATGTGTTGAAATGTTGAGCAAAATAAAGGTGTCAATAGACTTCTGCTCTATTTCTTGCAGTGGGTTAGTTTCCGGTCAGTGAGTGGCTTGTGTGCTGGTAAGGGAAAGAATTGGCGTGGATGCGAGGTGATGTTAACACCAGGCTCAATCCTTATGTTGCTTCCTAAGCCACTGAAGAACATTTTAATGACATGGGAAAGGCGTTCACAGAATATGAACTTTAGCCAATCAGTCCCACTGGAAGTTCTGATGCATAGCACATTTCAGCAGGAATTACATCAGTTGTGCATAGCTGTATCATGGCTTTACATAAACTCTAGCCTGTCAGAACAGATTTATTGCCACAAAGACAAAGGATTGGGGTTTTGAGACATGGGCACTTTTTATATTCTAGGAATAGGATCTATCTCGCTGGTCATATTCACTGGATTCCTATGTTAAAGGTTATGGGCTCAAATCCAGCACTGGGCAGCGATCAAGGATCATACCTTGGAGTCAGTTTGTTGCTTCTATATGCCTCTGCCCCAGAAATAAACTTCCTCTTTACCCCCATGCATTTAACATTTGTGCCTATGGACCCCCCCCCCACCTTTTTTTCTAATGGCCGTGCTTGGGGAACGATATTAGAAATGAGGCTGATTGTAACAGCCCACACTTGACATGGTCACTGTTGTAACAGCCATCAAAGACTGCTGTTATGCAGTGGTGTGCTGTGGACTGTAGCATCAGCAGGGGAGAGTGCAAGATCAGATCTTGAGAAAGTCAATGGATGCGTGTTGAACACATGCCCCTGGGGTGGTCAGGCTTATTTCGTTGGATTGTGATTTAACTGCACAAACCTACTAATATCTTCACTTGGTCACGATAAACATGGTTTTAAATTTATTGCCACCAAGTCCTTTTATCAATACTGTTGCATACCCTTGCCACTGTGGCTTAGTCTCCACAAACCAATTTCAGGTTACAGACCCTGTATTACTAGTGAAGAGCTTAACAAGACTAGTTTTCGCATCCCAGTTTAAAAAAATAGCTCTGATGTGGCATAGTACCTGAATGTGGAGGAGCACTTGCTCATGCTTCTGCACACACTTGCAATGCTCTCAACGTTGAGCGAAAACATTTTCCGAGCATTCTCCGTACACGGGCGCAAGACACCTGCAATATTTTACCCGCCAGATCGTCACGTGCTCGCTCTAGGGGCTGACAAATGTAACACTATGATCACGAACAGTTTATTCTGACCGCTGCAGCTTTTGCGACTGCATTTATTTTCGCCCAGCAGTCTGAGAAAACAAAACGGAAAAGACGAATGTGGGTTCCACAGTGCATTGCTCGTCGAAACCAGTTGGGAACATACGCGTACGTGTCTTCTACAAGAATATCAGCACACGACTCCACGGAAAGCAGACGCTTCTTGCGAATGTCGCACGACAGTTTCATGACCCAGCCGTCTCGCAATCGACGGGGGAACTTCCCGTACTAAATCTCTGTTTGAATAGTCAGGGGATGTGTTTTCGTATATGCTGGGATGGTGCTGCAAGAGATCAATTAACTGGAAAATCGTTTTTTTCTGACCAGATGACTATCAATCGAAGGCCTAACATGATCACGACCAGCGCTAGACCACACGGCACTAAATAGCAGGATTGTTTCTGATTGGCTGACACGCTTGCAACATTTTGAGTCCCTGCTGGAAAATAGCACGGCGTGGGATCCCCTAAAATGTTGAGAGGCCTCCCTGAAACATTTTCGCTCAACGTTGCAACTTCCATATATGCTAAACATTGCAATGCTCTCAACGTTGAGCGAAAACATTTTCCGAGCATTCTCCGTACACGGGCGCATGACACCTGCAATATTTTACCCGCCAGATCGTCACATGATCATCACGTGTTCGCTGTAGGGGCTGACAATAGTAACACTATGGATGATCACGAACAATTTATTCTGACCGCTGCAGCTTCTGCGACTGCATTTATTTTCGCCCAGCAGTCTCAGAAAACAAAACGGAAACGACGAATGTGGGTTCCACAGTGCATTGCTCGTCGAAGCTAGTTGGGAGCATACGCGTACGTGTCTTTTACAAGAATATCACCACACGACTCCGCCGAAAGCAGACGCTTCTTGCGAATGTCGCACGACAGCTTCGTGACCCAGCCGTCTCGCAATCGACGGGTAAACTTCCTGTACTAAATCTCTGTTTGAATAGTCAGGGGGATGTGTTTTCGTATATGCTGGGATGGTGCTGCAAGAGATCAATTAACTAGAAAATCGTTTTGTCTGACCAGATGACTATCAATCGATGGCCTAACATGATCACGACCAGCCCTAGACCACACTGCACTAAATAGCAGGATCGTTTCTGATTGGCTGACACGCTTGCAACATTTTGAGCCCCTGCTGGAAAATAGCGCGGCGTGTGATCCCCTAAAATGTTGAGAGGCCTCCCTGAAACATTTTCGCTCAACGTTGCAACTTCCATATATGGTAAACATTGCAGAGAACATTGCAAGTGTAGGAAGCCCTTTACCCTACTGTCCCTTGGTCATTCTCCTGCTTTGCAGAAAACGCGCCACATCTACTGCAGGGTTTTTTTTCCTTTTCGTTTTGTCGCCCTGATGAAGGGGTAGTGCCCCGACACATGTAGATTGTCTTCGTCCTTTTTCTAGCCTGGTACAGTTCCCTTATTTTACATTCAATTCAGGTGGTTTTGTTCATCTGCGTTCCTGATGAAGGGTGTGATGCCCAAAATCGATTTTGTCATCATTTTAGCTTGGCCATCTCTCTACTAAACAGCATGCACAAATTTTAGCCATCCATGGTCGTGGCAGGTTTGTGCATGTGTAGGCACGTTGGCTTTCTAGCTTCTGCCCACATCTGGATGTTAAAGCCTTAAGAGCAAAGATTCAAGCTGTGTTTTAACCGACATTCCTGCCTTATTACATCACATCGCAGAATGCCACTAGTGAGATAAGTTGTAACAGGGAAAACTGCTCTTCGTGACGGATTGTATTTGATGTTATGTTTGGGGAGTTTCAAGAGAAAGGAAGGCTAAGCAATGGAGAAAAAGCATGACCAGCTTGGGTGGTACAGGCCAAAAATACATTCTTCATGCACGAGCAGACACACACATACAAAAACTCCACAAAAAGCACCCTGTTCTATTTTAATCTTGTAAACATTTATGCTGCATGGTGAAAATAAAAAAGGAAAATCACAAGTTATTCAAGCACTCAACTCATGAATGCTGCCATTCCAACTGCAAAACAAAACGTGGCTTAAACATGGTTGATACAAACTCTGTAAAAGATGGCAAGTTATCTACCGAATATTTCCACATTCTTTGCACTGTATATGTCCAAACCTGTTTCTGATCCGTCAGTCTTAAACATTAAAACCTAATTTTTAAAATAGTTCTTTTTCTCAGATACAAGTTTACCCATTAACATGCAGAATCATCAACCCAGCTGTACTATTTCCCGAAAAAAACTGTGCAACACCAGTTCAATCGTCATCATGGTCATCATTTTTGTCCTCCTGAGCATCACCATTTTTCATTGGAACATCATCTTTATGGTCATCAGGACTTCTTGACCTGGACTGTGATCTGGACCTTGACCTGGATTTAGACCGTGACGCAGATCTTGATCTTGATCTTGACTGAGACTTTGATTTCGACTTGGACTTTGAACCAGAATTACCTTTCTCCTTCTCCTTTTCCTCAGACTTGCTTTTGTGTTCCTTGGTAGCAGACTTCGACCTAGACTTACTGCGGGACTTGGAACGTGACTCACTGCGGGATTTGGAACGGCTACGGGAGGCAGAATGACTGTGTGATCTTCTTCGGCGGCTGCGAGACCTCGAACGACTGTGACTACGGCTACGGCTGAAGGGAACAATACAAAAACAAGGCTCAGTCCCAAGCAAATGTGAAGAAGGCAACAACAACCAACTAAACTAAATGCAAACTTTTACAGGGCAGAAACGCTGGCAGTGATCTAACAGTCAAAATTAAAAATGTGAAACTTTATACCCAAAAAATGTTGACCAGGATTAAAACTAAGGGCGGCTTACCTGCGTTTCCTGGGACGGTCTTCAACAAGTCGTATCTTGCGCCCATTGATCTCTGTTCCATCCAGTTTGTCAAGAGCATTTTTCATGTCTGAATATGTTGCAAACTCGATGATCCTGAAATTAAAACGCAACAGGACAAACATCTGAAAAACAAAGCCAACTCTATCCTATTTTGATACATAACCATCAAAGAGCTGCCATTAATCCATACTAGCAGACCTTACTACACAATAGGTTAGTAAGACCATGAGATCATGGTCCAAAAAAAAAAGTTTTAGCACATCTACAAGTGTATGACACACAAACATTTATGTCAACTCTTTATCCTATGTAGAATGAATTTTGGCATCTTTGGCAGCCGAATTGTTGCATTCTAATAAATGCAGAAGCATTTTAGGCATATACCCTAACCAACTTTTGTTCAATTCACAAAACCCCCTTCCCCTATTGTCTAGTGTCAATAGCCACTTATTTTAACAGCTCCTGAGTACTATGTATGCATGTCAAGCTTATGTTCTCCTCTAGTCCAATAAACCCAAGGCTATCCGTTAACCATATGCACACACTATGCCACTGGCAACCCAGTTTGTACTTAAAACGATTGTGATCAACTAATGGATTCTGCAGCTATAGTTCCATATTGTAAAGGGTTTAAAAAAGCTTATACATAATATGGCAAGTAATGCTACTAGGGGGACTGAATGGATCCATCTAAAAACAGTGGCACTTACCCTTCATTTTTGTGCCGTTTGTGAGCATCAGCATAGGTAACCTCTCCGGCCTGACGCATGTAGTCTTTCAAATCCTTTCAAGGACATAAAAATGCCCATCTCAAAAACTTGAAGCAACCAATTTTGTGTTCTTTTTTAAAAAAAAAACTGATCACTGATCAAGAACATAAAAGAATACTCACACAACTGGATCCGAGAGGGCATAAAACCTATGCCTAATCTCAAAACAAAAATGGGTGGTATGAGATTCAGTAAGTCACATCCCTCTTCCACACCCAACCACACCTGGATGGAGGAGGAAAATAAAGTGCTTCTAACCAGACAGCTATCTACAACCGTTATAAAATGGCCATTTTAGTAACCTTCAGCACGCTTTTTAATTTTTTTGGGGGCACTTATGCTTGTCTTCACCCACCAACGGTGTTGTTCACAATGGCTAGGGGAGGTGCAGGAAGAGATGAGCGGAATACGACGGAGACAATTCAAAATTTTGCCGATTTAGCCAGGCATGGGAACTGATCAGCTCAAAATCTGTCAAAAATCTTGGGCAACTGTTTAGATAAACATGTAGCCAATTTAGCAATAACATATATCAATAGCACATTTTTATTCTAAAAAAGACATCAATATTTCAAACTCGCTGCTTGTCCTCTTTGTTTTCTCCATCACCATTTTAATTTAATAAACAAGAGTTAAATCATGAATGTCTGGTGTAATCAACGTTTTCCTATGGTTAGATGCTGAACACAACCCTACAATTCTTTGAATGCAGTAAATACATCATGTCCATCTTCTGTAAACACTTTAAAATCAAGCTGCAGATATGAATCGGTTTATTGCAAGTGAACACTGCTAGCGCACGAAAACAGACATCCTGTACTAATTTTAGTTTCATCACTGCTGTTCTGTCTGCCGTTTCTTAATGAAAGTGCCAAGTGCACTGGTTAAAGACATCGTTTAATAACGGTTCTAGTGTTTTGTTAGAATGCCATGCGACTAGCTCCACTTGAGTCATCAGTCATCCGACGTGCCAAGCCAAGAAATATTTGGATTTTCTCTACATTTTACTTGGCAGTAGACTTGCAGTACCCTGCTCTTATGTTCACTTCTCTTAATTCTTCTTTCCGAAGTTTGGGGGAAAAATTACATTACCCAACAGTTTCTTTGAAAAAAAAAGACTTTAAAATCTTGGAATATCAAGAATTCGCAGTCCCACGCCTGGATATGTTTTAAATGTCAAAATACTGAAGCATGCTGAAGGTTAAGACCTGGAGAATGACAAGTAGGTTTTTCCTGACCGAACTGAACTGGGGAAGGAAGCTATTTTCTTCGTTCATTGTTTAAAAACAAGACTTCGTGGGTGATTACCTCCAACAGCACTTTGTGTCTACTAGGCCAAGGGTACCCTATTTAGTGATGGCTGCTGGTGTAGCCCTGGCCCTCAGATCTGCAGACGTTGAGGACTCGTGGCCACCAAGCTTAGGCCAGGACCGCCAGTACACCCTCAGCCAGCCAGAGCCAAGCACCTCATCTCTCGGACCAGTGACCCAGACCCAAATTTTCTCGTCATGGTTTGCTCTTGCCCGTTTATGCCAAAAAAGGCAACGAGCTAAGACTGCAAGGCAAATTATGAAGGAAAAAAAATCTTCTTTCCCTCTTCACCAGCGGCCAGGATTCCAGGTTGAGTGGAGGGAGGGAACCAGGCAAGGGCTAGAGGCAGAAGCAGAATACAGATGGCCCAGTACGTGTGCACACCTCCCCTCAGAATGAAGGCCAACCAAGCAAGATCACGTGGAATCTTCTAGATTTCAGTGCGCCACGCCATGCCACCCAGACACCCAGTACAGCCTTCTTTTCTTGCAAGTGTAGTTCAGAGTGCACTCTCAGACCTCAACATCTTTTGACCTCTCTCATGAATGAATTGAGCCCAGCACAGACCGTCTCATGAGCTTTCATAAAAGGAAAACAATAGCTGTTAAGGCAGTTTTATACCACCAAACAATCACATATTCTTTCAAACCTATAATAAGATTCTGTTTAGCAGGCTCTGAAAAATGAAAGTTTAACAATACTGGCCAGCCTTTTGTGTCATGCAACACCACAAGGCACCATTTAAAATATGAAAAATTATTTTGCAAATGTTACTTTTAAAAAAAGGCACGCAAAGGGATGTGCACAGAACACCCATTGCTGGCATGTGGTGCCAATTAAAAAAACTATCATAAAACGCTTCACCTGGTACTGGTTTTGTGCAAAAACTTTTGGGGGAACGAGGGATAAGGGAATTATCCAAAAGCCCCCTAATAAACCCTTATCACAGAGGGGAAAAACCTCACCACATTTAAAGTGCAAGTCGAGCACCAAGTGACAGAAGCTGCAAATACTGCAGCACTGCATGAGGAAACTGTGCAAGAAACCGACATCAACAGTCTCAGTAAAGCTGGATGGCTGAAAGAACCACACAATCAGTATGGTCATGTTAAACTTACTCCCGGCATATTTATGCATTGAAGTGTGTTCCCAAGCTCAGATGTGGGAGAGGGGAGATTATCAAGCTTTTTATCAGCTTCTCCAAGCAGCGACTGCTTCTGAAAGGGGAACAAATTAATGTTACCACTCCATTCCTGACCCTGAATACATACCTGCCAGCTAACACGAGATGATAAGTTCTCCACTATTAGGCGATATTCAGTCCGTGTAGGAGGCCCATACCTGAAAAGCAACAGGGTGCCCAGCGACTTGTAAGTTCTTGCCCAAAAGCTACAAGATGCCTAGGCAACTTCAGGGGATCTGCCCATCATTACTCTGAAAGATGATCCTACACTATGAGGTCTAGAAATTTATTTTTTAAAAGAGATTTTAAAAATGCAAATTTCTTATCAAAATTTGTTTTTCTTTAACAATACTTACCATGACCCAAAGTGCTAAAATCTCATTTGGCGATCCCTAAACGCACCTTACAAACAAAAATAACCCACAAGGCAACCCTGGTAAGGCCCCTTGCCACATGTGCACACAGTTCACTGACTAGGTCAAACTGACTTTCTCAAGCCAGAAAAAACCATCAGTGGGGAGGAGGGTGGGTCTTTGACGGGTCATGGTATTGTCAAAGAAATACAAATTTTGATAAGAAATTTGCATTTTCTCGTCACAACACTGTACCATGACCCAAAGTGCTGAGTAGCACAAAAAGGAGGTGGGTGATACCACCACAAAAACTTACCAGGGTTAGAAGGATGGAATCGACCAGAGGCACTGGGTGACGACTAGGGCTGCCTTGGTGGGTTATTTTTTTTGTAAGGCGTGTTTAGGGATCACTAAATGAGATTTTAGCACTTTGGGTCATGGTACAGCATTGTGACAAGAAAAACAGCTAAAGTGCTCAGGAATCTGCCTGCAAACAAGCTTCTCAGCTGCAACCCTGAATAACTCTGCACCTCGGAGCTGAAACTAACCCCTGAAACAGTACGTTCTTGCACGCACTTAAAAGTCATGTGCTAATCATTAAACCCCAACAGTAGAGAGCAACTTTAATATACTACGTGAAAAAAGAATTTACAGGACCTGGGCGCCCTGCGGAAACACAGATCATTAGTTCACTGTAAAAGATAAAATATGCATAAGGAATGTAGCAATCATTTAATACATTAATGAAAGTTCAATCACACACTTCAAATGCAACAAGGCTCACCACTTGACAAAACAGTTTTCACCAAAAATAAAATTAACTCCTTTACATGTGTTAATAGCCTTCAGACAGGTACTAAGGAGGGTGTTCAGTGCAAGTTCTCAATCACATCTGCTCTGTCCCGAAAGATGATACATCACCACACCCATTTAACTTCGATAAAAAATATGAGAAAAATCTGCAGCACATAACTGCTTGCCAAAATCCAACAGTGCACATTTAGCTTTGGATAAGGTCATGTGCTGGCACATCGCGGTGATGTGCAGAATGTGAACAGCCCATATAAAAACTGAGTAATTTTGAAACTGTACGTCATATGCCGCTCTGTTCCTGGAAACCTAATCCAGTGGTGCCAGCACATAATGTGGGGGGGGGGG
>SMGT01011405.1:107226-130814 GCA_004794575.1 Lanistes nyassanus
GGGGGAAGTCTGGTAACCACAAAAAAGCACAACAGCCTATAGCTTACTTGTCTATCCAGCCAGACCTGCGTGAAGAAGAGCCACCATAGTATCCACCACCTCGAGAAGTACCCCTTGCATGCTCGATGATCACTCTGCACAGACACAAAAGGTATCAGGATGGGTCTGATCAAAACTGTGAATGGCACCCTGTCTTCTTTCTGCACCCCACAAATCATACAAGGTCAGGTGTTCAGTGAGAGTTCTCAGTCATAAGCAATCTGTCCCGAAAGATGATACATCATTACACCAGACGACCAGTAACTAGGTTTGCTTGGGCAAATACGCTGGAAGCTACATTTGTACTACCCAATACCCAGAAATTCTGCCACACCACTTTTGCAAAGCCAGATTCTACAACCAGAAAGAGCAACCACTTGCACGTCTTGACTTCAGCAGAAAGTTGATTGCAGTCTTATGATCAGATATATGTGATAATTTGTGTTATGAATACGAAGTCCACAAAATGTGAACTCATAAAAAAAAAACTACCTTTCGTTGCAAAGTTCTTTTCCATTCAATTCATAAACTGCATCATCTGCATCTCTGTAGTCTTCAAATTCCTGCAAAAGGCCAATTAACCAGCATAAAAAGTCTGCTAGCAACAAATAATAACCAATAAGTGCAAAACTCACAGCATAATCACACTAATAAAAGAAAAATTACTTACAATAAAGCCATAACCATTTTTTAGCATTATGTCATTGATGCGACCATAGCCACGGAAAAAACGTTCCACATCCTTTTCCCTGGCATGGTATGGAAGACGCCCAATGTATACGCGTGTACCCATTCTGGAACAGACAATAAAATTCCAATTACATTTAAAGCAAAAATTGGACTTCTTTACATGTTTTTACAAATGTATTTGTAAGGGAGTGACTGGCAATTGAAAACATAATTGTCTTCTTGCTAATTACCTCCCAAGTTTTATGTAGCACTTGTTTAAAACAACAATGCATACAAAAATGCATTGCTGCTGTAGGCAAGTGCAAACAAAAAATTGTTTTTATCTGACCACTATTTTTTCTTGCAAACCAAAGGGGTTTAAAAAAGCGCAACCATAATCAACGTTAAAAAGTGCATGATTAGTGCTATGCACTTTTAGCGCATCTATCCACACAGTTTCAGAATCCGTTTTTCTATCCAAACGACTGGTCATGCGCTATGGGGTGTTTTACTATCCTCGACTTGTGTAGCTAAAAGTTGCAAATGATTACGGATGAGGATGCCTCATAATAGCGAACATTGAAGGGAAATTGAAAAACATGGAGTCGCTGGCTCTATAGGCTAGTAAAATGACAGTTTTGCACTCATGATCACCCTCTTTGCATCCTCCCTCCCCACGAGAGGCCAAAACCTCAATCGGAATTAAAGTTCTAGGCACACCTCTTCCACTTCTCCCTAACTCTCCTCTCCCAAGTAACCCGCTTCATTATAACCCCTAACTTTGAAAACATTAAGAGGATGGAAGCTTGGTTTCATCTTTTCAAAGTAGATTTAATGTAGCCAAAGGTCTATTAAAAAATTTTTTATACTATCTGCACAGACTCCAGGTCGTATGCTGTCAGGATGTTTTTTTGCTAAGACATGACAAAGACAGTTTACATGTGTCGGTGCACTACCCCTTATCAGGATGACACAAGACGACGAAAAAAAGAAAAACACTTAGCTTCAGTAGATGTGACGCATAGGCTGGACAGCATGCGCCACATCTACTGAAGGTTTTCCTCCAAGCGACAGTCACCCGTTTTTCCTGAAAAGTTATTTATGAAGTAAAAAATTTGAAGCCGGTTGCTGCCTTTAGAGGGTATTAAAATGACTTGAAACGTGAAGGGGAGAAAAAAGGGGGTTGTCACAAACATTAGATACAAACCACTACCACTGATTTTATGGCCTCTCTACCGTATACAGCTATCTCCACCTACTAAATGACTCAGCAAAGAAGTGGCTCAACCGAAAGACATTCAATATAAGGTGGTTGCAATTGTAGCGCCAATTCTGGAAGTTGCATTAAAGGCTACTACCAAATGTGGAACACACTTGACAAAAGGGTTCTTGTAATTTTAGCTTTACATTATCAATCCCTTAAAGTTCAATAATGGCTGGTGGTGCAGACAGAGTGTACACCGCCAGCACACAAATTGCACAAAAGACGTGTGTATAGCCACTTGCTAAACTTTTAACCGACTTTAGCTGCACAAATATTCTATCAGACAGGTACTAAGGAGGGTGTTCAGTGCAAGTTCTCAATCACATATACTCTGTCCCGAAAGATGATACATCACCACACCCGTTTAACTTCGATAAAAAATATGAGAAAAATCTGCAGCACATAACTGCTTGCCAAAATCCAACAGTGCACATTTAGCTTTGGATAAGGTCATGTGCTGGCACATCGAGGTGATGTGCAGAATGTGAACAGCCCACATAAAAACTGAGTAATTTTGAAACTGTACGTCATATGCCGCTCTGTTCCTGGAAACCTAATCCAGTGGTGCCAGCACATAATGGGGGGGGGGGAGTCTGGTAACCACAAAAAGCACAACAGCCTACAGCTTACTTGTCTATCCCCATGGCTCCAGATCCAAACCAAAAAAAAAAGGGGAAAGTGAGAGATCCTGGGGTTAGGAACTACGTACCTACAGTTCACAAGCCAACACTTTACCTACCTGTGGCTGCTATATGTATTGACATGTTATTCTTAACATAAGCAGCAGCTTCTAGTCTGTCGTAAACCTTAACAGGAACAGGCCACTGCCAAATTTGAAACTAAATTTCCACAAACGTATTTGTATGGGAGTGACTGGCAAATGAAAACATACTTGTCTTCTTGCTAATTACCTCCCCAGTTTTATGTGCCACTTGTTTTAATTAACAATGCATACAAAAATGCATTGCTGCTGTAGGCAAGTGCAAACAGAAAAATTGTCTTCATCTGACCTATTTTTTCTTGCAAACCAAAGGGGTTTAAAAAAAAAGCTCAGCTATAATCAACGCTAAAAAGTGCACGATTTATTGATTAGTCTGAGGTATGCACTATTAGCGCTTGTTCATCTATCCACACACGTTCAGAATCCGTTTAAGTAAATAGTAACATCGTCGATCGGACAATTACAGCGAATCACAACCGCTGGTCGTGGGGATAAGAGAATGTGCGCCAGTGCACGACACGCTCGAGTCCAGCTGATAAACGACCAATTTTTTTTATTTTTTCGTGATATATCTACATCTAAGCGAAAAAATTGAGGCACATGGCGATGGGACGGTGAGGAATAAGCGATCAGGCAATCATTGCCCCAATGCCTGTAACCCCATCGCACGACCGGTTTTTTTCAGCTGAAATCGAGAATTTCCAGATGAAGGAAAACAAAACAAAAATGAATTTTTTTTTTGCCAAACTATCTGAAAGTTGATGCTCGAAGTAATGGCTACTATCAAATCATCTCTTGGTCGGAATTTAGCCGTCACAACCACTGAACTAGTCACGTGATCGCAAGCCAAACGCAATCACGCGCGTATAGATCTACCAGTTTTTATGCGCACCTTATACAAATGTCAATCTTACAGTAGTGCCTATAGTTGAAAAGATTAAACAGTAATAACATGAAAAATCCAGCAATGAATACTTTTACAAGCAAATTTAACATCTTGCAGAAATTTCAATACAGACGTTAAAACATGAAGTACAAATCAGTGTCGGCCCGAACGCCGGTGCAGAGTCGCACGCCATCACCGATTTTAACCGCTGTCGTATGTTCAGAAACTCATAAAGTAATATAAACAATGAAATATTTAACCGCCGTTATCAAAATCTGGTAACTGAAAACACTTTATTCACGCAATGTATAAATCTTGTACCATACTTACACAAACCTAAAACACAACTCTCTAGCCTCACCTACTTGCTGCGCAGTCTTTTCAATTGAAAGATGGCGTCTGCCCTCGAATCTGGGGTTTTCACTTATAAGCCAAGGAAATGGTCTCTGTCAAAAACAGTTTTTAGACAATCAATAAGTTTTAATCTTTAAAATATTGACGAAAATTAAGTAATTAAAGAAAAACAATCTTAATACACATACAATGTTTTTGTTCGGGTCGCGCATTCATCTATAAATAGCATAACTCTCAAACTCAAATAAACTTATTTTTAAAAGTATATGTCATAATAGATTGTATTTATAAAGATCCTTAGACTGGAACTATTTAAATTAATTGTGTGGTATTTCGTTTACCAAATGGTTTGTTCTTTATGCTTCTTTGAGCAGAGATAATACAATAGTTTTAGATTTTGTGTATGAACGAATAATGGCGGGAGACCCCCCGCTACGCAAGAGGAAAGTCATGACTCCCGTTATATTTGAGGCTGCCAGCCATTGCCCGCTTGTGTTGTCGATTCGCCATATTGGTTGCGGTTATGCAGAGGACTTTGTTAAGTGTCGAAATACACAGTATTTTTCTCGATGTTTTATCAAGGTTTGTGAGTGGCTAATACGATTTTGAGGAAATATAATTTAAAGCATCGTTAGAAACGGCATCGTCTGCTTACCGTAGGGGGTTTACCGCAGAAATTTGGGGCTGTTTTGAGTTCTGAAATCGCCAGAAATACTTTTCTTAGTCGAATTGCAACTTCTCTTCTACAGCAGAAAAATGATGAGATTGAGTTCGGCGATACAGCTATATGATTTTTAAAAAAAAGAGATTTCTGCAGTAAGGGTGCTTGGTGTTTACCAAGGCTATATACTATTAGTATTACTAATACTACTTATCAACAACTTGAACTTAAACTTAAAGAAGTTTTGGAGTTTGGAGGAAGCACGTGGTGCAACGCAAATGCCAAATATTGTCATTAGTTTGTAATGTTGTAAATTGTAATAGATAAGAAGAGCGCATTCGCAAGAACAGTAAGAACTATTAATAATAGTAGTTAAATACATAAGCGCGCTTTCTTTTACATAAAACCAAACTGTGGGCGTCGCCAATAATTAAATATCATGTGTTCGATAGAAAATCAGATTGAAAGCGTGGATTATCGTGTAACTAGTCTTGTGTTGGCTAGTTGCTGCTACATTTAGAAAACTGCACTATCAATCAAGGGGAGAAAATAATGCTTGTGCAAGTGGTATTAGTTTACACACTGCATCACATAATTAAGTACGTGCTACCGCAGATACAATACCACCCCCACCCCCACAACAAGATGCATATGTGGACTTCATTTCACGTCAGCCTCCAGCATTGTTATTTTTCTGCATGCAGATACATGCTTCCAAGCAAGAGAATAACCTTATGAGTTATGTGTGTGATAAAAAGCATAAGATAAACCATTCTATACAGAAATCTTGGCTAAATTTCCCCTTAGAGGCTGACTTTGCGTGGATTAAAAAAAGTTACGTTGCAGATATATGGTTTCTACACTAAAAGAAGTCAATAGCTAACCTGCCATGCATATTTTCCTAATATAAATATGTCAGTGGAAAACTGGATGTTTGACTTTTCAAGTTTAGCTTCATGATGCAGCAAACCTCAGTGCCAATATTTGTATAGCTGGCCCCAATGCTTTGCTTGATCACTTAAAAATATGAAAACAGACAGCTTATGTTTCTTTGATTATAGAAAACCAGGCTACCTTTAATATAAAAAATAAAGAATGGTTTAAAAAAAGTAAATGGTTAGACTATGTCCCTCACAAGCAAGGCCTTCATTGAGATCCTGCAATGATGATTATTTTTACCAGAAATTACCAATTCCTTTTTAAAATCATCCTTTTAACGGTTGCCAGGATAAGGAGGTGCATGTAGGATGTCAGCAGACTCGATACTGGAGCATAACTATGGGATGCAGCTGGCCAAGCCGTTGCATGTACAACAGCTGGAGTCAGCCCTTCAGCTCCAGCCCTTCATTAATTTTGTGGAAAAGGTTGTAACAGAACCTGCATTTGGGAGGTTAGTAGAGGCCTTGACATTTCTGCCTTTCATTTGCCAACTTCGGAAGCTAGCCAGACCAATGAAAGTCCTTTTATGATAATATTCCAAAATTTCATATGGCTGAGAAATGAGTTTCCAGTACATGGATACTGTGATTTACGAAAAGTATTTTCCTTAAAGCCATTTTTGACTAGCTTCAGTTCTTAAATTTCTTTATAAAAACATTATTGTGTGTGTTTGACTTTAGACAATGGTGGGCAGCTCCCCTTTGGAGTTGGCTGGCACCAACTTAATGGCTTGGCAACATTGAACATTGTTCAGGTCATGAGTTAAATAGTTCTGCCAAGTTTGTCAAGTGTTATCTGTTATATGCTTTAAGCAGAGTCTTCATTTCTGAAAATGTCTTTCAAAAAATTTCTTTCTATTCATAGGAAACAATCATTTAATATTCAAACATGCACACACACACACACGTGAAAACAGGGAGGAAATTTTCAGTCAAGGTTTTGTGAATTACTCAATTAGTTTCTTATTATGAATAAAATTTGGTCATTTAAAAAACCACAACCACGGGGGTAGGTAATGACTAATTTGCTTCACAATCGAAAGAAAGGAGTCCTTGTGTTTTTTTCCTGCTACAAGCCCCCATACACATGCATGCTCCCCAATGCTGTTTCTTGTTCCTGTGGTGTTACCATGTTTAGTTATGGTGATGGCAGGTACAGTTTTGGTATACCCCTGAGGTGTTTCTATTGTTTTTATGCCCCCTTTTTTTCAGTGATGACAGCTCTGAAAATGAAGAAGAGTTGTTGCATCCTGGATACAAAGATGTGGAAGGCAATAAAATACTCAATGGCATCACAATTTCAAAGACAGGTAGAGAACTGAAAGTGTTGGTTTTAGTTGGAAGGCAAGGAAAGGAACAGTGATCTGCAACAAAAGTTATAAATTAAATGTCTGCCTGTGCATTAAGATTACTAACCACATCTCATACCTAATTGGACATTTTGTTAATCTCTCTGGTTGGCAGTTCTTACTGTTTGACAAGAAAAATGTAGTGATGGCTGCAGTAGGGTTGGAAGGGTGCATGTGTTGAAAGGTTTTCAGGGAGTGTGGAGGACAGCTCAGTCAAAACAGCACTGCACATCCTTGTGTTAGCATGATTTGCAAGATATAATAATAGCACCACAACCACAATATATACCACAAACCTATCAACTTTGTGAATGTAGTCATTTGCAAATTTGTCCCATAACTTCAGTTTTTATCAAATTTTCCTCCCGTTATATGATAAAGGCATACTGCATGCAGCTTCCTATTCACTAGGATTATCATATAAACAAAAAATATCAGCACAAGACATGAGTGCTTGTAGAACTTGGTATTTTTAGTTGCTATACCTGTGACATTGACAGATAAAACATAAAATTGGGCAATATGTATTTCAGTTCAGTCTCCATCTGCTGCAGTAAATTACAAATTTTATGGCCTTTATATAAGAATGGGGTAAAGACTCATTACTGATCCCCCATGTACTTCTGAACCTCTGTTTTATGAACCTCCTGTTTACAACTACTCTTTCCCAAGCCTCAGGTCTTATGAGGGACTTAACAGATGCCATGTGAGTTTCAGCCAATATACGCCAGCATATTTGGTGCATGCAATGGGCTGACATCCGCTTTGCATGCAGCATGCCTAATGTATCACTATGTGTCCACCCTTTTGAAACCTAAGGTTGTGGAAAAACCTATGTGTTGCTCTAAGCCAGCTTCTACTCATGGTCAAAGGGAAACAACCTCATAAATGGCTGCACATTAACTCTTTGGCGACACCGCAGCCGCATATCAAGTGACGCCGACTGACCGTAGACGACACGCACCTTGAAAACGTGACAGATTAAAAACTTTGCAGCGACGCATTTAACGGTATAAGGGAAGTAAACTTTGTATTGTTGTAAAGCTCTATCATCGCTTGTTTCACCTGCACTGTCTAAATGAGTTTCGGAAACAGTTTCGACTTGCCAAACGAGGTTAAGTGCAGTGACTGGCCGGTCTACTACCGTCATTCAAAATGGCGACACGTGCGAAGAGAACCTTCCATCTGAGCCCCGAGCACCTTAGACGAGGGTGGAATTATGTTTTAATTGAAAGTGGAACCATTCACCAACAGATTCAAAGTGGAATACTCCTGATTACTGGATTTATTTACCTGTGGGAAGTGTACAAGCAGTGAAACCTCCTTTTGGTTCAATTTTTTGTGTGTGCAAAAGTGACTACATTTGGCACCAAATAGTAAGGACTATTTAATATTTCTAACTTAAAGTGTTGTTTGCATTGGAATGTAGAGGAATAGATCTTTCTAAACATGTAAACTAGATTAGTGTGAGTGTGGTAGTTTTTAAGGAGTATTTTTTAAAAACGTGTAAATCTATGCGTCCTCTATGGTTTCTACATAGGTCTTAGCCTGTGTCGCCAAAGAGTTAATCATGGTTTCTTCCAGTTAACAAAACTATGGGAAGAATTGCAAATTCCCACAAGCTGTCACTTAATTTTAAAAATGTGTTCTGCAGCCTTGCATCTGCCCACAATCATTATCAGACTTTATTACAACATGCAAATTTTTTTAAAAAATGAAAGCCATTGTCCTTTGAGGACAGAATATCTCAGACATCAGAACAAGAACAAAGAAACAGCAGACCATCCTGGATCTCCTGAAGCCACAGCAGCCACAGTAAATGTGAATTGCATCAAACCAACATTTTCATGAATTTGTTTTAAATCTGTTTATGCATCAAAACTTTAAACTGAGCAGGACTTCTTCCCTTATTTTTTATAGTTCTTCCCTTTAAGATTTAAAAAAAAAAGTTTTTGCAAGGTCATAAAACAGAGGTTCTACTGTATCTGTAAATCTATGTGTATCGGTGTTGTGTCTGTTTTCAACATAAAAACTGTTAACTGCTAAGATGGTTAGATTAAATTGTCACCAATAAACATATGCTGTTATATGTCTTTATATTTTTGTATTTATAGAGATACAAATATAGATGAATTCCTGAAGCAACTAAGGAAAAGCAAGAGTTATGTTCTTTGAACTACTTTCAAACAAGTGTAACTGCTGACTGGATCTGCATTTTGTTCTGTTGGCCACTTATCAGCAAAGTGCTGAGGGCAAAAATGAAAAGGAGGAACTAACCTTCTGTTGGATTTGTTTGGTTTTTGTTGCTTTATGTCCAGTCACAAATGAGGTGCATTTCAGAACATTGTTGATTATGCAGAAAAAGTTAATCGTAGATAAGAACAAAGGATTTGATAGGAATTCAGGGTTTGTATGGTTCTTTTAGGTCCTTTAAATGGGCTTTAATTTGGAATAGGAAGAAAGGCCTTTGATAAAGTCCTTTAATTCTGCTTAAGGTGGGTTTTAAATTTTCCTAGGTTCTCTGGGAAAGTTCCCAGTCCTTTTAGGTACTTTTCTGGAGCCATTTTCATCAGCACATTATTTTTCGAGCTTCTTCGCTGTCTCAGCAGAGTGAAGGGACATAAAATGAGGCCCTATTAGGGATAGTATATCGTAAAATTGTCTATGCTTAATGTTTGCTCCTGTGGAACATCCCTTTTAATGCCTTAATTTCTGGCACCTCTCCTCCCAATCTCTGACTGTTCCATTAACAGCGAATGACAGTTTCAAAATGTAAATTTGAGGAGACTTTTAGGGAAGAGGGTGTTTTGAGAAGTTTGAAGATTTGGGTAGAGGGTGGGGAAGAAGAGCAGTATGAGGGATGTAAAGATGATTGCTTTCAGTCAACACAACCACAAGATTTTGTGCTGTAAACTGTAATAAGTGATTCAGCTACCTTTTACCTCAAAATCCTGGGGCCCTTCCAGAAGGCCTGAATAGCTCATTTCCTAGAGCTGTGGATTAGCAGGTGGAAGGTTGCTAGTTTAAATCCTGGTGTGGGGAAGAATTATTTCCTGGAGTTATACATTGTGCAAACTTCATTTGGCTATCTAGCTTTGCATAAAACTGGTTCTCTGAATGGGAAGCTTACTGAACCTATCTGTCTGATGGTTCTTTCAGTGCATAGCATAGTAATTCACCCAGTTAGTGGTGGGTCCTGCCTTTTAGTTATTTTTCCTTTCCTTTTCTAACCTTTTCTTTGAGGATACCAAACATAACTGAGACTGTACATATGTTATTAAAATGAAATATAAATCAACACAAATTTGCAACAAGTGACCTGCATGTATTTGACTTCTGCTAAAAGCCCTTTCATGGAGGGAAGGATAGTACATAAGTTGCTTTACCTGTCATTAGTTTTAATTAATGAAAATATGTGTTAATTGTAACTAATACAGGTTTATAACTTTAGCATGGAGAGTCTTAATTTCACCAAAAAAAAAAAGTAAAGCAAAACAATGCATGTTAGAAGGTCCTTTTGAAATTTCATAGGGGTCTTTTAAAGGTCCTTTTATTGAGATGTACCATCTGCCTGGGAGCGCTGGAATTACATTACAAATACATGGAAGTGGACATGGCTTGAACACAAAATCAGTGAAGAATAGTTGTTAGAAAATGGTTCATGTATGTGGGAGGCATATGGTTCTTCGTGTCTTATCGAAATTGCATGTACCTGGCAAGATTACATGGCACTTCATGAGTGTGTAGGAACCTACAGCCACAAAAAGGGAAGAGAAAGTTTACAAGAAATGATCATGTCACAAAACATTAATAAATAGATCCAGTTATTCATGAATTAATGGGATAGGATGGAGAGTTTAAAACTTGACTATTTTAGTCAAAAATTGCGTTAAAAATTAATTAATTTTTTAAAGTTCAAGTTCTGTTATCTCGTATGCTGAATAAATGGTCTAAAGGTTATAGTAAAGTAGTATGGAGGAAGAAGTCAAAGTTGTGCATGAATTGGGCACCAACTGACAGCAGCAGAAGCAGCTTTGTTTTCAAATGATTCAGGGAACATAACTGTCTCAACTACCAAGATACCATGTAGCCATGATGGAGTTGTTTCTAAAACAATATCTATAATTTACTGTCTGAAAAAAAATTGTTTTTGTTAAGTTTCAGAAGTTTCAGCTCTATAAAATGGAACAATAAATGCAGGCAGCAAATGGTTAATAATATGGATTTACTTTCTAATCATAAGAATTAAAATAATTCATCATGGAAGGCCTTGTAGCGAAAGTGATAACTGCTGTGTACTAGCTGCTAGAGAATGAGCTTTGACCACCCTGTTTAGACTTTATGCTGTTTCATTTGAGTGTTGCACAGTTTGCATTATGCAGATTATATCTGATATGTATGTTATACAAATTAAACAAATGTGCTAAGACTGCTAGTGATGGATACATGCAGGTCTTTTTATTTATGTATACATATTACTTATTAGCAGGTATTAAGACATATTTTGGAAATTTTTTTCTGCCTGCCTTCAGAGCTAAAGGCAGACAAAACCCGACTGTACAACTTCACAAAGATCAAGAAGAGCAGACGATGGCTGAGGGTGAGCAAAAATATTATCACTACTTGGTATATAAGAATTTCAGGTCGCATTCCTTGCTATAAAATGACTATATACACTGACCCACTTTCGAAATATGCAATATGTTGCAGCTCAGATGGCATTTAGTTTGAACAATATTCTGCATGGGTGAAACTTTTTTGTCTAGATGTCAGAAATGCATGTTTCACAAATCTGGCCTGATCAGTTTATTAAAGAATTTGTCTGGTTGCCTCCTCCCTATAGCTTCTGAAAAGAACCTGCCCCCTGACCCCACTTTCAGGATTCAGAAGATGATTGTGCCTTATTCATGTTAATGTTTCCTAAAAAGAATTTAATCAAAGACTGATAATCTGTTATCAGCTGGAATGGGACAACACATAATAACAGTAACAAGCACTTTTACCCTTACTAAATACAACTATTTAAAAAGTGGCCCCAATCAATGTATCTGTCCAGTGTTAATCACATAGGAATGAGAAATGCTTAAATAAAATTTAGACTTCTTGTTACTACTTGAAATGTCATAATCTGAGGTATTCAGACCCTAATAGTCAGTACTGTACAATTTGCAAAAATGCTGTAGAAATTGACTTACACTTTCTGCTGGATTGTCCTGGTTATGCAAATGTGTAAGAAAATTCTTCCAAAATTTTGTAACAACTTTTTTTTCTATTTTGTGTACTAATGTCTGATTATTGCCATATAATCATGTATCGGCTAGCAGAATACATGAATAAGTAAAGAATCTATTCACTAAATTCTCTTGTAGTATGTGACTGTGCAAAAAAGTGCATAAAAAGTGTGGTGGTTATCCTCAATGAAAATAAAACACTATGCCACCTACAGGACTGAACCTAAACCTCTTCCCCTTCCCCCCTCCTCCTAAACACACACACACAGTTTTCTCTTCCCTTACCACCTACTTTTACCTTTTAATCCTCTGTTCATCTATTCCTTTTTTTTTTTTTTTTTTTTGATAACTAACTCCCTCTGCAACTCATTTCCACACACACCCTCCCTCCTCCTCTGCCCGACATGCAATTGGGCAAAATGGTACAGACTGGTCTGCTGATTGGCTGTAAGCATGACTTTCCTTGCTAGCCACTTTTTAATGTGAGCCTACCCTTTCCAAGAAGTTTTACCCCACACTGGACTGTCTACTTCTCTCTGCTTCACATGGCTAAGTGCCTTTTTTTCTTCTCTATCTATTTGTGCATGTATCTCTCATTGTCTGTCTGTGTTTGTATTCTTTTAGAAACTTTTGAAGTTTTATTAAAGACAAAAATGTGCGTGGGAGTGCGACGGGACAACACACAATCCCATACACTATCGTTAATTTTGCATGCCACATTTTCGTTTTTAACTTAATTTCAGCAACGTATAATATTAAAGTAAGGATGTTCTTAACAGATCTAATCTACGCTGTTCAGATTGACTTTTGTTATGTTCGTATCTGCCCTTCTGACCATCAGAGAGGCCCTACAAGCATCCCTCCTGTGTACTTCATGCAGATCTTTATGGTCAGCAGATGTATATGTCCAGCCTTAGACCTAAGCCAGTATCAGTTGCTTGAAAAGACTACTGATTTAGTGATGTAGATTCTACTTGCCATTGGGAATCACTTTTCTTCATCCCATTTCAAAAATAACACTTTAATAAAATCTCTTATGGGTGGATTTTATGTCTGTGAAAGAATGTATGCTTTGATAACAAAGATAATTCCATATATGCACATTAAAGTGTTAAATATTGTTAACTCTAGAAAATTGTCAACTGGTGCCATGTTGAAAATAGACACATGTTTGGTACTGCAGCAAAATATGACATGCTTTAACAGATTTGCTGACCCCTTGTTTCTTATTATTTTACTAATATTCTAAACTGAAATAGAAATACCTAGCATAAGCTCAAAGTTGAAACCTGGTTTTCAATTTTGATTAATTTGTCACTTTCGGTCAACAAAACCTAATGATTAGGTGCAGTGTAATGCCCTGAATCAAATTATAAAGAATACCCATGCAAAGACTAAAATAATATGAATTTTGTTGTGTCTATAAAAGAGAAATTGAAGCACATTGTTTTCTAGGTTCGTTTTATGGTCTACACTTAATAAAATTTATTTCAATTCCCTCCCCATATGGGTCTGCAATCCAACAAAAAGACAGAGACACTGTTTTCATTATGCTCATATGCCGCCACCATCACACACATACACACAGAAAAAATCTTTTTGGGAGGAGTGGGGTGGCAGTTTTTAGATAGCATATGGTGGTATGGGCATCACTTGCAAATCAAAGGGCTTGCTAATTGTTTTGCAATGTTGTAGTTGAAACATATAATGTAGTCATGTATTAGATGTAGACAAATAAAGGTGTTGGAGCTTATGCCAAGTAATGACTGGTTGCAGACAATTTTGCTGAGTGACAGCTCATCAGAAGATGAAGAAGAAGACCGACCCATCAGTCATGAGGACTTGCAGTCTATGCTGAAAGTGCACAAGTACCAAAAGAAACATCAGACGCGATTTTACCAGAATCCTGAGGTTTGTTAGTGCAATGTTTGTTTTTCTGCTTTTGTCCTTTTTACGTAACTTGTAAGATCGTATCTATCTGAGATGTTGAACAGTCAGGGAGAGGATATCTTGGAGTGCGAATGTGTCAGTTGCTGTACATTTTCTTCAACCTGTACTTTTTCTGTTTGCTGGTGGGCAAAAGGATGGAAGAATCCTAAGCTTATCCACCCCACCTCCAATATCTGCACTATGAAAAGCGAAACAAACCTGAGGTTCTCCACCCCACCCGCAATATGAGTACTATGAAACCAGAAGTTTGGCTTTTTTAGGCCAGCAACAAATTCTTTCAAACTGTCCTAGGCAAACCCTTTAAAGTGTAGCCTGTGGATGTGAAACTTCCATTCATGAAATCACACAATTTCAAATATTTTATTACTAATATTAGCAACTTTGGTGTAAACCCTCTAATTTGCCATCACGGAATTTTTATCTGTCATTACTTAGATTTATTGATAAGCAGATTTTGTGCTTACAAGGAAAGTCTGAAACTATCTCCAAAGAAATTAAATCTTCGGTAAAAATCTGAGCGTGACGTCACATCAAGAATGGGTTTGAGTCAAGGTAGATGGCATGTCGGTATATTGTAGAAAAGCTGTAGTAACATTAAAAGCGAAAGGCTCACAGTTGATTGGTGTCTATCTGTTCAATTAAGGTTGTTGTGCTTGTTATGTTTCAGTACTTCTATCTGTACTGTTTTATTGTTGGCGTAGTATTTCTAAACAAGTTTTACTCATGTTTATTTTTGGGCGTTGTTTTATTGTCTCATAGTTTTTATGGTTGTACTTATTAGTTTTCCATCTTGATAATGTGTGTGTTTTATAAATGTTTTGACTGTAGTGTTTTTTTTACTTATTTTGTTACCCCATACAGTGTAAAAGGCATTTTGCCTATTGCTGGGATATCATGCTATATAAGCTTCTGTATTATTAATAGTTACATTTTTCTCACACCAAAACAGTGATGTGATTTTTGTGATGACTTTATACTCAGTATAATTTTTGAAAGCTTAGTGTTTGTGTGTTGATGCATAACAGTATGTACTCCATGTAACTGTTTGATTCCAAATCTGCTAGGTTCAGGATGATACATGAATGATAACAACCTCTCATTTCAAATATCCTATTCCAAACACAGACCATGAGAAGAAATAGTGGAAATGATATAAATCAAAAGGAAAAAGTTAAAACAAGTGGATAGGTGATGGGGGAGGAAAAGACTAACTTTTTTGGCTTTATTTCCCTGGCTTTTTTCTTGAGTGCTTTCCCTACAATCTTGGCCAGCATGGTACTGATTTGCGCAAACTGAGAGAAAAGATTTTGGCAATGCATGCGAGAACTTTAGAGTGTTCAGAGCATTTTAACAAGGAGGATACAGAATTTAGAACAGAAATCTTCCATATCTCGTGCATATTTTAAATACTATGGTATTTGGAACTTTAAGCCGCTTGCATGCAAATTTGTTTTGAATCTATATTATGCTACCAGTACTATTTAAATCTTTTCACACTTGCTCACAGAATTAACTTACCCTGCAACAATGTAAAAACCCAACATTGGTTCACAGATTTATCATGGGTTGATTCCCAATCACCAGTTAGAAATTCATGTAAATATTTCCTTTATATTCTGTCTACAACTACAAACAATTGACATGATTTGCTATATAGTGTCTGCAACTGATCAGTGATTTTTATTCCACTGATTCTAATTGACAGCTTGTTAAGGTAACAGATAGATCATAAGGAGTATGAACAACAATGACAATTACTAGTAATCAAAACAGAACATTGAAACAACAAAAACTAAAAGTCTGAACATATCAGTGTGTCATGTTTTCATTGCATTCTTCATCATGATTGGTGTCATTGAGCTGGACAGAAAGCTTCTTCTCAACATTCTGGGATGCTAATGCTGCAAACATGTTATAGAATGGACTTAAATCTTTTTCTCCATCTTCTATTTCATTATAATATGAAAAATCCGATAATGAGTCACGACTCACACGAAGATTCTCATGAAATCATTGTAAAAGCTACACTATGGTCGAGACGAAACAACAGTATGCCTAGCTTGCACCTTCTCAAAATGACGTCACTTCTGCTGTTGTGCTCCCACTAAAGTTTTCAGCAGTCTCCGGCACGTGAGCTATCCGCAAGCTACACTTTAATGTGAATCCAGATCGGTTGTATTTGACCTTTCAGATTAGAAATGGGCTTGGGATAACTCTGTCTGGGTTTGCTGTAAAAGACTGAGACAACCTTTTACATCCTTTTAATGCTTTTTTTTTTTTTTTGTCATTCATTTCATCAGCTTAGAAAATACCAGTATTACAGCACAGGCCTCTTATCAAACTATGACAAGTATCCAGAACATCACAAATCTGTGGTTGGACCCAAAAAGAAAATTTCCAAAGAGCAAAAGAAGATAGAAAAGAAAGTCAAAGGTATGTCTTGAAAGTCAGGTAAATTATTACATTGTATCTAGGGCAAGGTGTTGTATACTACCAATGTATCGGCTAGACTTTTTGTTTGTGCCAAAGTAAAAGTAGCATCCCTTAATGAAAGCTGTGTACATTCAACACTTAATGCACAGTTTTATGTCCATAAGTTGCTGAAAACTGGATTCAAATTTAGTCAAGTCTCTAAAGCTTCGCAGGGCCAGTGAGACAGTTATGGTGATTTGTGAAGTTCTTAGGTGCCAGTGTTCACAGACTTGAACTATGATCAGAAAATCATTATTTACTCAAATTGTGTGACAGAAGTGGACAAAGAAAACTTTCTGCATATTCAAATCATGGAGCGGGTGTCTGTACTGTCAAAAGCTGTTTTTAAGTAAGTTTTGTTTCCTTTATAGCCAAACTAAAGAAGCTGAAAAAGGAAAAATGCATAAAAGAAGAAGATGAAGATGATGAGGTAAGCAAGATTGACTGCGAATAAGTTAAACCTGGTAGACTGGACTTCCTATGTGATTTATAATGTCACGTGTGTGTATGTGCGCATGCATGCATCTGTGCTGTATTGAGACAGTTGGCAAAAAACTATATGGAAAGTTGTGTCAGCCCTTTTATTCATCATTTATATCACGTCTACATGTCTGTACAGGCTTTCAAGGGTTTATGGACCCCCCCCTCGCCCATCATTTTTTGTCTAGTTTTATGGTACCTCTTTATCCATCAGACTCATTCCGATATCTTTTGATAACTGCAGTCTTCACCGTGGTTATATAAATGAGGCTGTGTGCTATTTTAATTATTTCTAATTACAGGAAAATAAAATATCACATTTATATAACCTCCGTGAAGAAGACTGCAGTTACCAGAAGATACAGGAATGCAGTTATTTTTAGTTTTCATTCTTTACAGATTCCTTTGAGGTCCTTTTAGAATTTCCAAAACTTTTTCAACCTAGAGATTCCAGTAACTTTTAGATAAACATTTTAACTCTTTGGGACAGTGCACCAAGACCTATGCAGTAAATTTGAAACCGCATAGGTTTACACCAAAAAGGACTGCTTGTAAACTACCACATTTACAGTAATATACTTTATATATTTGGAAAGATCTATTCTTGCACATCAAAATGCCTATGGTGTTTTTATTTGAAAATATATAATAGTACTTACTATTTGGTGTTAAACGTAGTCACAATTTGCACACAAAAATTGGACAGTTCCATGTGTCACTGCTTGTACACTTCAAAAAGTAATCATAAGTACTCCATTTTGAATCTGTTGCTGAATGGTTCTTCTGTGAAATGAAACACAATTGCAACCTTGAAGTTTACAAACATTTCACAGGTGCTTCTGGTGTCAAAAATTGTAGTGAGCTGGTGAATGTAGGGATTAATGGAAAGTTGTTGAATTTTCTCATCCAACTATCAGTGTCTAACTCAGCGTCAGAATCTGTTGAGCAGATCCAGAAACTATGCTTTAAAAGCTTGTTTAAACAACAGGGGATATATCCGATATTAGATTTGCAGGGATACAAAGGTTACTTCGCTTATACCCTTATGCATCTGTACAATTTTTTTAATCTGTGAAATCAAAGCATTTAGCATGGCCACAAAGAAGTCTCATGACAGCAGAAGCTTATGCTTTGGCGCCATTCCCAAAGAATTGAATGGTCCCATGTTACGAGACATACCCAGGGGTCATTGTCTTCAGGAAAGTGTCTGCTCACCTTCATATTTCTTTTTTATGCATTATACAAGCTTTTTAATACATCAGGAAAGTTCAAATGTTGTGAACTTTAACTTGTGACACAGGACAAAGTCCCTTAAATGCTGTTTATAGGATGTTGGGAGCAAAACATTGCTGAATTGATCTGCATGTTGATTCTGAGAAAATAATTGTTTTTTGACACAGGATGAAATAGACCCAGCTTTGTTGGCTCTGCTTCAACAACAGCAAGCCCGAAAGGAACGTAAGCCTAAGAAACTAACACCAGAACAAGCTGATGCTAAGCGGCGTAAAATCTGGACCTCGATTGCAAAAAAGGAAATTCCCAGGGTTAGTATATTTCTTGAATGTATCAGTGTCACATCCACTGTTTGCAGTTGGCCCTTGTGGTTTTATCTCTGGATACTTCATTCTGCCTTCCTCTTCTTTGTCTCCAATATCATTCCTCAGCCCTTCCCCTGCTGACCCAATGGACTCTTTTCCAAATTCTCAGCCTGAATCGGCTTAGACAATTTCACAATACCTAACATGAGGTTTTGGAGTACCAGCCGGAAGTAGGGGTACGCTTCACTTCATCCAGTCACTTCTGGAAAGTGCTTGAGAATGTTTGGTGTTTGGAAAATACTAGCTGATGTGCCCCGGTACCCAGGTGAGCATATGTGAGTGTGCGCACTGTGTGTGTGCACGCGAGCACATGCGTTTGCACGGGCGTGTGTTTGCATTACACACATAGGTGCATGAAATGCCATTACAGAGGGATTACCAATCCTAACACAGACAGAATGGAACAGTTAGTCAAGGTACAGTGTAAACAAAAGTGGTTTGAGAAATTGTTTGAAAGACTAGATGTTTGACTTCATTACATAATACGACAAAATCAGTTGTGTTGGTGAATGAGCTTCAATTCTTGCTTTCCTATTTTAACATCTAGAGATGGTGTCAGAAATGGCAAACATCCAGTCTTTCAAACAAGTTCGCTATATTCAACATGACGGAATCGTCCTGGACTAGGTCTTGGTTGACTTGATATCGTGTGATTAATAAGCTTATATGCGCACATTCAAACCCCCTCAACACCTGTGGCCCCCTCCCCCAACGAATGTATGAGAATTCCAGGGATGAAGAAAAGTGATTGCCAATGGCAAGTAGAATCTACATCACTAAATCAGTAGTCTTTTCAAGCAACTGATACTGGCTTAGGTCTAAGGCTGGACATATACATCTGCTGACCATAAAGATCTGCATGAAGTACACAGGAGGGATGCTTGTAGGGCCTCTCTGATGGTCAGAAGGGCAGATAAGAACATAACAAAAGTCAATCTGAACAGCATAGATTAGATCTGTTAAGAACATCCTTACTTTAATATTATACGTTGCTGAAATGAAGATTTTTGTATCACTAGATTTTCATATTCCATATGAATTTCAGGCACAGAAGCAAAAGGCCTCTGCTAGAAAGGAAATGATGACAATTCTGAAAAAGGTAACATTTTCTCATTTTTCTGTGTATTATGTGGACGTTTTTTCCTCGCGCAGAATATTTTTTCTTAGCATGTACACTGTATATCAACACATCTGTCGCCAGGTTTCACAGCAGTGTGTGCGTGAATGTCGGCGATCAGCCTTACAATCCCAAAAGACAATGAAGGAAACCCCATCCAGAGCTCGGCGTCTGACCAGGGAAATGCTTATCTATTGGAAACGGTTTGAGAAAGTTGAAAAAGAGCATCGCAAGCGAGCTGAAAAAGAAGCACAGGAGCAACGCAAGCATGATCTTGAGCTAATGGAGGTCAGGAAGACTGAAGTGGAACATTTTTAACAGCAGATATCATGAAATAACTAACAAAAAGAAAATGTCTGGGTAAAATTGGTTTTAGAACTTTCTGACCGTGTTTATTATTTTGACAAAGTCTGTACTAAAGGCATGTGTTGGGCAGTTCATGATGATTGGATCCAATGATGGCTGTGTGCAGGCACGCAGGCAGCAAAGGAAACTGAACTTTCTGATCACCCAGACAGAGCTTTATGCACATTTCATGGCACGCAAAATGACTGGGGAGTCAGATGCCAGACGGGACTCCATTCTTAGCCAGCTAAACGATGAGCGTGCAGGCGGTTTTTGTCATCGCCAAGTTGATGGTGGTGTATTGGTGGATGTAGCTGGGGACACCTACAGTAAGTGTTATGTCGACAGTCTTCCACCCGGTTACCTGCCCAGTTCATTGACACTTCACTGGCTATAAATCGTTCTGCGTATTGAAGGGTTAGAAAGGTTTTCAGTAACAAATTTGTCAGTAATAATGAATGACAAAGAACAGCAGCCACTAGGCAGACAGTTTTTCTGCGTTTATCTCCTGTTTAGTAAAGTACATTTCATTAGTGTTACGGCAGAGATTTCTTTAAAAGTAAAGGCTACAGTACAGTACTCTAGGCACATAAAATTCCTTTTTCCAATGCCATCAGGTGACTAAGCTAATACAATATGGTTATTATTCATTTGGATTATTGTCATAGTGGTTTCACACGAAGTTTGATCATGTCAGTGGTAGCAAAGGTGACCTTGTTCACAATAATGATTTGTTAGCCACAGTCATTGCTGCCTGCTCCACACAAAAGGAACTTCAGCTGGAGCAAACTTATACATGTTTTGGTAGATTTCAACAGCAGTCACCTGTGTTGTTTGACTTTTTATTTACTCCAACAATGAGTACAGTACAGATTCATAATGACTGTGATGTGAGTGAAAAAGGTCAGCAAGAGACAGTAATTGCCGTAAAAATTTAATGAATTTGAGCGAGGGGATTGTGGAGCCCAAGCCTCATTCCAAACTGTTTATTCCATGTCAGCGTTCAGTTCACGTGGATTTGCAAATTCAAAAACCAAAGGATAGTCCACATCGAGGAAGAAAGCCTATTGATATAATGCAAACATAATTTTTGTTTTCATTTTCTCTTTGGGGTTTTGATTTTAAAAGTAAAACTGCTTGTAATATCTACAGTCGTGTTTCTTAGAGAGGATTCCTTTTTCAAAATCATAAAAGAAACAGATAAAGTTGTGTTTGTGGGTTGTGAAGTAAATACTGGGAAAATGTGTACATGAGCCTACGCTAACATAGAGAAATGGCAGGAATGGTGAAGATGCTTTAGTTTGACTAGACCCTGTTTAAATTTGAGGGGCCCCTTTATTCTTTGGGGGTGGGCCATAGACCCCCACACCCTTTTTTTAAATCCTTGTTTCCTCTTTGTGATTGAAGACTGAATTTTGCCTGCATGGTGATAGTCACATAACTGTTACATAAAAACGAAAGCTAATTGGATAGTGCTGACACCTTTTTTCTGTGGCCAGATATGGCACTGTTTGGTTAATATGTTGACTGAGGAGGAGACAGCCAGAATTCTCTTTGTAGGGGAACAATAGGCAGGATAAATTTTGTTTGGTGTGAAGTTTTTTTTTTTTATTGCTGTCCTGCACCCCTTGCACTAAACATCAATAGTAAATTCCGGAAGGCAAAAAATGTGTGGTTATGTTTACACAATAGACCCTATTTTTTCTGTTTGGCCCTCATTTATATGAAGCTCTAACATAACCTTCATAAAATGATGACACCCCCCCCCCAAAAAAAAAATTAAATAAATACTCCTATAAATACTGTTGCACCTTATGACAGGAAGAGAACCTTGTGCAAAAATGCAGAACATACTGCTGAGCCTCATTTTTTTTAAGCTTATAGCAGATGAGCGTAGTGGCACATCCATTATTCATTCTCAAAGTCAACTAGTTTCAATGTGCATGAGCAATGCATTATCCACTTTACTCGAAAATTTTTCAAAAGTTTATTTTCTTTCTGCTTTTAATTCAAGCTGATTTCAGTGAACTCCCCTCCCCCCACCTACCTTTCTTTTTAAGATTGACCAGCCCGTTTCTTGAGACTGTGATTTCATGATACCATGAATTTTTAAAGATTCTTTCTCTCTCTCTCTCTCTCTAGATCCAGAAGAGATGAAAAAAATGGCTTTAAAAAATGCAGAGACTGCTTACAGAACACATCAGGCCAAGGTGAGCTTTTACAACAAATGAAGTTCTGGAGATACAGTGAAACCTGTCTGTAGAAGACACTTAAACAGGCAGACACTTCACTGACATGGACACTTTAAGCAAGGACCTTTTGATTTTAAATAGAAACACAGCTCTAAACATCATTTCACGCTGTCTAATGCAAACAGTGGACAGCAATTTTTGGTCCTGATTGGTGTTTCTACCCCGTCTATAGCCAATTATTTTGATCTACAGCTAGTTTCATTGTCTGCTACATGGCTATTTGTTTCCCAGGCAACATCCCAAGCAAACGATACAAGTTTCAATAGGATTATAAGAGGAAGTGAAGATGCTTTTCTTCCACATATTTTTGTAATTATAGTGATCTTCAATCATGGCATCACAGAAAAGAAACCATTTAACTCTTTTTAAGAACAAGTCAATGTATTTGGAAAAAAGCTCAAGTGGTGTTTCGTTGCAACAACTAGCTTTTGACCTTGGATGTGGATGTGGGCGTTCGAAAACTGACGATGAAGCTAGAATGCAAGCGCAGACGAGTGGCAGCCGATCAATACAGAATATCAAAAGAACAAAGATCACATATGAAGCACTGAATGTGAAGCTATTTGGAGGGCTTTTTTTCTTCACCCAGAGCCAAGAATGTGCCTGTCAGTACTTGCATGATTCAGAGAGACGGAATGTTTGATGGCACAGTTTGTTTGTCATTGTTTTACACACTGCAATTTAAAGCTACCCCTCCCCTCCAAAAAAAACTGTAGTTAAGATATATTATCTGATCTACCCTGCTTCCCTGGTTTTTTTCTATGCTGACCTTTTAAAAAGAAAGCCGATTTGCCTTCAGTCTGTTCATAATTATGTGAACTATCGGGGAGCCAACAAGAGGCATAATTCTAACTAAGTGTACGTATATGGATAGCTTCCATTTCTCTCCAAGGTTACCTTTGCAATCTTTATTTATATTTTAAAAAAGGTGAAAGTAACATAAAACAGGTTTTGAAGATAGCACTTGACTTTTGGCTGATGGTTTTGACCTTGACTGAGAAAAAAAATTGATCTACCTACCCTTTTTATTTTTGAAAAATGTCAAGGCAAGAGCAGCTATTCTGCTCAAGGCAGTTGCATCCATTGTACAGCTGTTGCATTCGGATATTTTGTAGTAATTGTCTATAACTACTATTCCAGTATAATATTACAGATATTTCCATTTATTGCATTCTGTTCTTAAGTTACTGTAAGGATGTTTTAATTAAATATTGTTAGTTTATTGTGTATGTCATCCATCTCTGTGTTTCAGAGGCAGGCAT
>SMGT01011406.1:0-28547 GCA_004794575.1 Lanistes nyassanus
GGATCTGTCTGGGGGCTTTTCGTACCACCCCGGTGGACAGCCTGTATGCTGAGGCTGGCGAGCCCCCTCTCTCTCTGCGCCGCCTCAGTCTCATGCTCGGTATGTCAGCAGACTGAGGGCGCATCGGGATAACCCTGCTTATTCCACCGTCTTTCAACCTGAGCGTGCTCCTTTGTATGATCTTCGTCCAAAGGAGCCTAAACCTCTTTCTCTTCGCCTTCTTTCTCACCTGTCTGCCTCTGCTCTCTCTCTTGCCCATGTTGCCCCCCTCCCCTCTCTTCCAGATCCTCCCTGGACCCTGCCGCCTCTGGACGTTCGTCTGGACCTTGCTGCCTTTTCCAAGTCTTCCACCTCTGATCTCCTTTATCTTCACCACTTCCACGAACTCCTCTCTGACTATCCTGGTTTCTGCCGCGTCTTCACCGACGGCTCTAAACTTTCTGCTGCTGGTCGAGTTGCGGCTGCAGCCATCCCCTCTTGCTCCTCTCATCCTCTCACTGCCCGCCTAGCCGATCACGGTTCTGTCTTCTCTGCCGAACTTTCTGCCATTCTTCTGGCCCTTTCGCATGCTTGCCACTCTGGTGAGAAAAACTTTCTTATCCTGTCTCTCTTTCTGCCCTCCGTGCGCTTGCCTCTCACCACCTTAACCATCCTTTCCTGGTCCACATTCATGCTCGTCTCTCTCTCCTCCGCTCTCGAAATGTTGATGTTGTCTTTGTCTGGGTCCCCGGCCATGCTGGCATTCCGGGCAACATGCGTGTTGATCGGGCTGCTAAGCAGGCTCTTCAAGACCACATCCCTCTCTTACCAGTGCCTTCCGTTGACTTCAAACCTTTCATTTCCTCCTACATCCACTCTCTTTGGCAAGCCCACTGGGACACACTGTCTTCCAACAAACTCCACTCTATTCTTCCTTCCCTCTCTGATTCTATTTACTGTGCAGAACCTGTACGGCGAGATGATGTTGTCCTGACGCGCCTCCGTCTGGGTCATACCCACCTCACCCATTCCTTCCTGCTCCGTTCCGAACCTCCGCCTACCTGTACCCACTGTGCAACACCCCTCACTGTCCAACACATTTTATTTTCCTGCGTACATTTTCGCCATGTCCATCTACGTCACTTTTCTACCCCTTCTTTCCCTGCCCTTTTTCGATCCATTCCTTCTTCTGTGATATTCGCCTTCTTACGTACCATCGGTTTTTATTCACGCATTTAAGCTTTCGGTTTTATTGAATGATCCGTTCTCTGTTCACTCTCCCTTACCCTCCTTTCTCTTTTACCGCTGGTTTTCCTTTTTCTTCCCCGCCGTGATATAGCCTTAGTTGCTGGCACGGCGTTAAGCCCAAATACCTACCTACTTAGATCTGTAATAATCCTTAACTCATAGCCTCAAAAGCAAAGTCAAACTGGTTTAGATCTATTATTAAGATGTTTGCAGTTGATCTTGGCGCTAGGGGACTGTGATATGAAGGTATTGGTTATTGATCGTCTATGACCTATATTGGGGTATAATAATCTTAAAGAATAACGAAGTTCCTGAGCTATATATCTTCGGTAAACCTGAATATTGGCATATAATGCGATATGACAGTCCTCCTCAGACCTACTGATCAAATAAGTTATGTTTTGCAAACATCTGCCCAGTTTGTCGCCGAGTGTTGGTGTGGTGGTGTGTGTCAGAGATTGTGGAAAGATTTCAGTGGCCCAAGGAACACCTCGAATCAGAATCGACACGAGTTGAACATGAACCAGACCACTACAGTCTTTTTACTGACGGCTGTATTTAGATTCATCATATTATCAAGTAGGTTTGGGTTGTACAAACAGCTGTCTAAGGACAGTTTCACAATGTAAATTTGAGAGAAAAAAATGAGGATTAATTGCTTGCAACCAACAGAACTGCAAAGAGTTGGGGCTGTAAACTGTTACAGGTACTTCAGCTACCCCTCTGCCCCCACAAAAGCCTTCTGCAGGTCCTGGGGCCCTGTCTTTCAGCTTTTTTCCTATGCATTTTTCTAACCCCATCTCAGTGGACACCAGCGACCAAACTATTAAAACTGTGATTGGGTATATATTCTTATTAAAATCAAATATTAACACAAATTTGCATTTGATTCCTGCTAAAAACGATTTTATGGACGTCAGGATAGTAAGTTGCTTTACCTGTCTTAGTGTTTTTAAAATATAAACAGGTTTATGTTAATTGTAACGAATGCAGATTATGACTTCAGCATTTGGAGTATGTAAGAGCACCAATGGATTTTACTAAAAAAAAAAAACCCCAAAACAATGCACTTTAGAAGGTCCTTTTGAAATTTAAAGGAGTCCTTTTAAGGCCCTTTAAAGGTTCTTTAATTTGAGATGTGCCATCTGCCTGGGAACCCTGAAGAAGTAGATGTCTATTTTTAATTTCCTTTTTACTTTATAATGCTGTTTTACTGTATACATTTTAGCAATTACTAGAATTAGTGCTTTACACTGCAGACTGGCAGGTGTGTGCCCTTATAATTGTTCACCACTCAATAGTTGTTCAGCAACTTAGATGAAGGAAAGGCAAATTGTAGCAGATCATAATTTTTTTTCTTTGTTTTCCTTGAACTTGCAGAGAATTTTGCACTGCTAGTTTTATTACTTGATAAATGTTGATATCTAATCACAAGCGCTGAAATTAATTTTCAGCATTATCTCATACACAGGAATGACTTCAGACTTGCAACAGCTCGTAGTGATCACTCACACTGTGATGTACTCTTGTGCTTTCATTTTCACCAAAATTTAAGAAAAATATAATTATATTATTACTTCTGATTACTAGGTGGATATGACAATGGAAGTAAATACGATTAAAATGACTGAATCAGGATCTTGTAGCACAGCCAACTCTCGAAGTCTGTGTTGACAGCGCTGTTCATCTGAAAGAGGGATCCTTTGTCTCTGTGAATTTTCACCAGCCACAGCTTCTTGATTTTTTCATTTTTAGGGAAATCCGTGGAAGGACAAAGTTGGGCACTTGTAACTTATGACCATTCACTGACAAGATTTCTTCATAGTAAGTCTCTGACCAGCACAGCTGCATGCTGCAGCAAGGTTTTAACCAGCCCTGCATCCTCAGTCCAACAGCATAGTTTCTGGCAGGTGGATGGAGGAAGAAGACTTGCTGTAGCTTTGCGTGTCTCCAACTGTCCATTCTGATCCTCAATTCTCCAACTGTCCCTCTCTAGCTCTCTCTGGCCTTAACTGTCTCAGTCGTCCATTCCCCAGCTGTGATTCTAACTTCCCCCATACACTCAGGGTAGCGTTATTTCTAGAAGGGGACATTCCTTCTAGAATCTTCCATAAGATTCCAGAATCCATCAGTCCAAATTACTATTGGCAGGCTCCATTTCAACCTGTCCAGCACTGCCCATCCAGCACATTAATCTACCCTGGTCAGTGCACTGGTCGCCCTGCTCTGAAATCTCTACAGACCCTTTCTAGCAGACCTGGCCTCCATCGTGTCCCTTCCATCTACCAGTCATTGGTGAGCAACTACTCGGTTTCTGCTTAACAGACAGGTTTCCTACCTTGAGACTCACTGTCCGGCTCACTTCCCGGTGCATACTCGCAGAGACTAATGTACAATGTCGACCATTGCATTCCTTGGCCGGCACCCTCCAGTACAGCATACGGGTTATCAAATCCCTGCTCTCTCCAGCATTCTAGTGAGAGAGGAATGGGGGGAAACTACAGGGTGCAGAGTGCATAATGTTACAGAAGGTCCTTTTGAAATTCAGAGGGGTCTTTTAAGGTCCTTGAAAAGTTCTTTTGATGAGATGTGCCATCTGCCTGGGAACCCTCTAAAAGGATATACACTGTATTATTTTAAGCACCTAAGACAAGGCAGTTTGGTTGTGCACAGGTTCACACTATTTTGTAAGGGCCATTTCAGCTGGTTATAAGGGTTAGTTGGTCAGTTATTGCCGTCACAGGATCCTATAGTAGTTTGTATAGGAGCTTTAACAGATCTGCCTCAGCTGATTATCTAAAGGTCTTCAAAACACTGTGATTTTAATATAAAAGTGTTTCAAATGGACCCTCAGTCTAGATTTTGACATAAGCTGCACACACAAATCAAGTACAGTAAAACCTGCAAAGAGCAGTAACCCTTGGGGCAGCATAAAAGTGGTCTCTCCTCCCAGGTAGAAGTCATAGAGGCAAAGAACAGCCTTCCTTTCACACCAAACATAAATTCTTTCTCTTTCCAAAAAAAAAGATAAAAATTATTTCCCATAAAACCCATTTGATGTTTAATTTTGAAACAAAATCCAGTATTTTCATGCACTTTGCCAACAGTGCAACATTATTATTAGCATCAATATTAACTATTAAAACCCCCATGCATGCACACACACTTCACACTGCACACCAGTCTACATATGAGTACACTTCATCACCTCGAGGTTACATTTTCTTAAAAGAAAGTTAAATAGCTTTGTCTGGGTTGCTTCTCCTGCCCCTTTTATGCTAGTGTCCTCCAAAATTAGGAACATTAGCGTTAAAATCATGGGACCCATGTTCAGTTGATCTCATCATAGCCTTCTTCAGAAACAGACACATACAAAACTCAGAGAACAGGGTTTTTTTTATTCCCACAACTTACCTTCTTCACAGAGCTCCAAATGACGCACACTGTGTGTGTACATTTGATGCACAAGGTTAAGGAACTTTATTTGTTTGGGGTTTTTTTATTGGCCAAAGCAGATCGATGACAGAGGCTTATTTCACACAGTTTAGAAAAAATTATTTATTATCCTACAAACAATGCAGAGACAAAAAACCGTTAGACAACAGCGAACATTGTTTGTCAGTTTACTGAAACCCCGCAGACAAACGTCTGGTCACATCGTTGGCTAGATGTTTTGGGTAAGTGCATGCTTATGGTAGGGGCATATTCATTTTTCACATCGTAGACAAATGTCTTTATCATTGTTATACAAACAAGGCAGCAACAAATATTCATTTAGTTAAAAATTAAAAACAAAAAATCATGATCGTCCTTGTCTTTGTCTTGTTCTAGCTTGGTTCGGTTCCCTTGTTTTTAATGTTTAATTTAGATTTTCCTCCAGTCACGTTTTAATTTAGTTAGCAAAAGCATATCTGTGATTTCTTCTTCTAAAAAAAAATGTCGAAGACTCCGCAGGCCTGCTCACTCCTACCAGTATTGTCACCACTGACCACTGCCCACACGTAAATTTCCAGCAGCATTCATAGATCTTTGTTATAAAAGCTTCTCTAGAGCGCCTTTAAAGGTCTGGCAGAGGGGCCGCAGGGGCTGCCTGGTCAGTCTAACAGTGTTGGTGGTCAGTCGGGACCACACAGTAGTAGTCGCGGTTGCTCTTTCAAGGTGCATTTGTGTTGAAAACCGATTGGTGCCAACCGTTTGCGGTCATTCCTTCCAGTGGATTGCTTTTTGCAGTGGTAGCTCACAGGTTTTACTGTCTCCATGCTGATCAGTGCCATCTATATTTGTGATAGTTTATTGAGAGCAAATTTTAGTCAAGAGACCTGTGGATGAATGTATTTGTGATGTTGCTTAGAGATACCCTTAGGAAGCTCTGCCTTGGGGATGGTGTCAGTGCTGTGTGGTGTTCATATTGCTGGGATATTGTTTCCAGTAGTAAGCAGCAGACTACATGTACCTGTAGCTGGTGGGAGGGGTGCATTATCAGAACAGTCTTGCACTATAGGGTCACACAAGTGCCCTTAATACCCCTGCTGCAATTAAAGTTAAATCACTCTAAAGTTGGTCCGTATCGGGAACATCGTTAACCACCATCATGCCAGTTTGAGCTCATTGTGTATAATGTCTAATTTAAAAAAGTATGCCAAAAATAAGAGGTATATTCAGACTGTTCACATTATTTTCTACAGCTGGTGTTACTTAGTAAGGGGATGATAAAAATGCTACCATAGCTCCAAGTGGCATGTGGTGCTACTTTTCATATATCAGTATGGAATGGGATGATAAAAATGCTACCATAGTTCCAAGTGGCATGTGGTGCTACTTTTCATATATCAGTATGGAATGGGATGATAAAAATGCTACCATAGTTCCAAGTGGCATTTGGTGGTGCTTACTGGTGATTTGTGAATTGTTGCAGACAGCCTGGTACTGCTCACTGCATGCAGCTGCAAACTTCAGCTCAAGGCACTGGCACCCAGTCAAGCAGTAGCTCCACCAACATGGATGTGCCTTCTTTGTGTCTTGTGCCAACAGCAAGCTGTCAGTCTGCCATGTCTACAGCCTGTCGAGGAGTTCCCTTAAGGTATCCCAGCAAACAGCTGACCCCAGTTTATGCCATGATGACTTTAGCAGAGTCAGGGACGTCATCTGCCAGTGCAGCACAATTCAACCTCCATCTGTCCCATTCTGATGGGCAGACACCTGAGAGCAACACTGCTAAACAAGTGTGTACATAGCTATGTTGGCATTTTCTTGCATCTGTGTGTTTCTTTTAGAAAAAAAATCCTTAATTGCTTAATAGAACAGACATTTCAGAACTTAAGCTAATGCAGATCTGTTTACCCATACAATTGTGGCATGTTACCTAAAATATTATAATACAATAAAGCATCCCTATTAAGACTTTGGAAAATACAACAAAATCAGGTCTTAACTCAGAGGGTTCTTAACAGGGAGTAGTGTAGCATCGTGTAACCCAGCACACAAATGCAAATTGAGGACTGAGAAATGCTTGCATATTCAAATTAATGGTTTAATGAAGATATTTCACTATATACAGCTAATATGCATTTATTTACAGATGTTAAGATCTCTATCCTTTGTTGTTTGCATGTCATTTCTTCATGAATTAAGCCTACTTCTTAAGAAAAAATACTGCTTTTCTTTTTCTTTTCTGTCTCATACTCTGCATAACACCTATATCCGCTATTCTGAAAGCACCCATGCAACAAAAACTACAACAGTTGTTGACGAAGATCCCTGTTTCAGAACTGTCCCTTAATCCCTGATGTATGAATATACAAAATTATAAAACGATGAGCGGACTATGTAACCTTGTGTAGCTCAAGCCCATGGCAGAGCAAGACAGCTGAAATACATCACACAGTCAAGTGGGTTGGGTGTGCTCCCCCGTCTGCAGTAGGTGACTGATGCACCTCCCTCCCCCTGCTTGCCGACGTTTGCCCCAACTTCCCAAAGCGAATACACTGATCAGGATCGTGTATACATATTGCACAAGGCAGTGGGGGAGGGTGACCATGCACCCTTCCTGCTCGATCTGTGATCAGACCTTAGCAGTGTTCGGAGTCCTTGGCTGAGAAGGTTTCACAGGCATAGCAAATCTAGTGAAAATAGTGGATCTAGGCAACCACATTGCACGATAGCTGCTACGATGTAGTGAAGCTAGCTAGCATAGTGAAGCTAGCACCCAATTGTGGTCTTGCGCATCGGCGCACCAGATAGGATGGCGTTGGCAATGTTGTGGTATCGAGAGTGACGATAATTCTGTTTATTTTATCCTGCATTAAATCAAGTTTAAAAGCGCTATGAGGAACTGAAAGAATAGTCATAAATAAACACAGGTTACAGTTTGGAGTGATGTGGAAGTCATTTTGTTACAAGGATTGCTAAATAGCTCATAAAATAGATGGTTTGTTAATGGATGCATTTCACAGCAGTGACTGACAATTTTTAAAACATGGCGCCAGTATTCCTCATATGGTGAACTCTATCCTTTGTCTAAGTGGAAGCTACAATATTTCTTGTTGCTAGTTTATGGATGTGATAAGTATTGCACATTCAACTGCTGTATTGAAGAAAACCACAACTCAGCATGCCTGTTCTTTTCTTCGCCATTTTGAAGCCACTATGATCAGAGGCGTTTCATAGGCATGTAGCCGGGTGGTGGTTACGTAACACTCTGGCGTCCGCCCGACCGGTCCCTGAACTCCCTGTTAGTCGGCACGGCGTGGATAGCAGCATCTTGCACCTTACTGGTCGTCTGTTACTCAAGAGTGGGAAACTAAGGGTATCTGTGCAGGGAAGGGCCAAGGACTCACTGTCCGAGGCCACCGTAACCCTTTGACGTAATCTAGGTGCGACCAGGCTTCCCCAGTGAAGGGTAGGGCCACTTAGAGTCATAAGGGGGTCAGGGTCGCTCTAGAACAAGGGTGGACCGAGCATCTCGGCGGGAGGCGAGGGCGAAAGGTCAGGGACAATGTGCGAGAAAAAGAGGAGAACAAATGTAGAAGTTTAGTTCAGTCAGAGTTGATTGGAGTAGTGGATTCAGAGTGCGAGCTTCGAGTCAGTCGCTCGTCTTTTTAGTTGCTGTGCCCTCACAGTGACGTGAGGGAGAATAAAAGTTTACATGGAGCTGTGAAGACGTCTGGTGTTGCTGTGTCCAGAGTGGAGGGATGATAGAGCCATTTCCACAATTAAGAAAGTAACAGGACCCGCTACCGCTCGACCCTGTTACAGGCACATGGTGCACTAGATTTGTTTGACTATGGCTAGCAGCTAGTTCAGCTGGCCGCGTTACATACTGGTCTTTTTTACCAGGTAACCTCAATTTCTTAGGTATGTCTTTCAGATTCGTAGGCACAGTTCCGGTCGTAATAGAACATAATTAGTTGGTCTAAGTTGGGTTGGGGAGGTGGTCCAAATAGGAAGGTAATTTGTATAGCAAAATATGTCAGTGAACAAAATTCTGGTCTTATCTAAGAGGGGTTTATAATAGGGAAGGCCTTAATAGGGAAGTTTTACTGTATGCATTACTGTTAAAAATAACCTGTCCCACATAATATTAGGATTTGTTTATCATCAAAGAGATCCAACATTTTGAGGCCCTAAAACTGTATACCAGTCATGGCGTCCCTAAATTACTGCGTTGTCATCATACTGGATGCAATATGCAGGGTTCACGTTACATGGATGATATGTAATGCGCTGACTGTGTGCTCTAGAAGAAACGCACTGTGGACTCGGAGAGAGCAAGAGCCCAAGCAAGGGCAAGGCTAAAAACAGGAGATGCATGTGGAGCCCAGGCATTGCCTGACCGGCATGTTAAAACTGCTAAGCCTGACAGGCAAGAGACTAACAAAAGCAGGTGGTCTGCACACAAAAAGCTAACTAAAAGAGCAAGCTTATAAAAAACGTAGGTGGAACAGGAATGGCCTTGGGTCATGGGACAACCTTTACCTTAGAGCAGAGGCAGTGCTGTGCAGCATTTGAGCCGAGTAAAATCTGACACTTTTTTCCATGCATGTCTCACCATAGAGCTGGCCTTTGGTGTCGCCCACCATCAACACAAAAGAGGCTCTGCAGATGGTGCAGGGCATGTACAATGCTACACTGGACTGTGAGAAGATGACTTGGACACAAGAGGACATCACTGGTGAGTAAGCTAACGTACTCGTCTTAACTTTTAGGCTGCTGTTGTTATCTTCAGTCCCAAAAGACTTCTTGCTCCTTTTCCTTTCATTGATCTCAGTCGAATTTGCTGGCCTTGTTTACATTATCAACTAAAAGATGCATTGGTTTGAACCTTGCTTTCAATAGTGCTTGTAAAGAGGCTATTCCTTGTGGAATATGGGGCTTGTGCAGTGAGCCAGGCCTTTGAGTGAGATACTGAATTGACACCAGCACCCCTCTACAGAACGTTAAGATAAGTTTTTTAAAAACAGGCAACATCCAGACCTGAGAAAGAAGATTAGCAGCAGATTTTATAACAGTTAATGGCGCAGTCTGTATGTACAGAGGAGTTGTAGTACAAAGGCCAGACTATATCCCCATTCTAGGAGAAGTTATCATTTTTAGCATTACAAGGTTAAATATTTAATTTACATTGAATTTATACATGTAAATAAATGTCCTTTCATTTAACATTGTTCATTTTCTCTGTTTTCTGTGTTTGACTAGTGGCAGGTCACCCAAACAAGGTCACATCTCTTTTAAGATCCCCCCCTCCCTAAAGACCTTTTGTCTAGGATTTTTAAAACTAAAGTCATAAAGTCTATTGTACTCAAATTTAATGCCATCATCAATTTGGGTAGTATTCACATGAATGAAAGTTGAACAGCGGAAAGCGCATATTTACTGGGTTGAAGGCTCTATAAAGTGGAAAGTCACAGCAGGGAGAAAAGTAAAAATTTAAATATATTTATTCTGTTTCTGTCACTTCCGTTCCCCAGTCAGTGCTTTGCTGCACCAGAAACAGGTTTTTATTTTTCTTCTTGTGAAAATTTAGAACTTAAATGCATGCATTGATTTTGACATGATATGAGATCGTTACTTACATTATGTTATACTTATAGTCACAAACATAGGGTCAAATCACAGGACAGGTTTGGCTTTCTGCTTGAGGTTTTCACGGCACGAGCACTATCTTAGCATAGTTTGGTTATCCCATGCCATACTTTTATGCAACATTTATTATTCCCTGACAGCAAAAAGAGACAATTTTTATCTGTAATTATATATATGTATATAATGGCAAGACTAACTGTTAAGACTTGCGTGTGCTTTACTTTTCTTGTAGAATCAACGGCAGCTCCAGACCCCATGGTAATATACGATGAAAGCACACAAAATCCTTCCACGTCCTCCTTCCCTATCTTTTGTGACCAGGAGAACAGGTAAGTACAGCCCAGAGGGTGGGGGAGTCACCTAGGCTGGTAATTGGGGTTCACTGATAAATGCAGTGATTTAGGTTAGACAAGGTAAAGTAAAAATAACAGCCGGCGTGTTTCAGTGAGGAATGTGGTTACTGATTTATTCAAGGTTAGACAAGGTAAAGTAAAACCAACAGTGACAGAGTTAGGGTTACTGTGACCATCTTATGCGAGGTTAAACCAATCAAGTCTAATCAAAGTCGTGTGCAGTTTGAAGGCTTCATACAATGGGTTCCTTTGTGAGAATGACAACATTCCTTTACACTAACATTGAAATAGATAAAAAGGACTCTTCTGTTTGTCAAGTGCATTCGCTTTTATGGTGTAGCAGCACTTTTATGTTTATCCGTAGTTAAGGCCACTCTGTGATATAGATTCTTTGCCCAGAAAATTCTTTACAGTGTGCCATGTCAACTATGCTTACTTTTTAGCTTATGTATGTCCAAAAACACTGGATTTTTATGCCTTTTTAAACATTTTTTTTTAGGTCTGGATTATTATATTTCCACAGTTTGTACCTGTTCTCTGACCGTTTTATTATGACTATGAATATGATGGAGAAGCATTTTCTGCATAAGATGTTTGCATATTTCCTGCATCAAGTGTACTGTTAGGCCAACAATTTATGGCCACTCTATGATGTAGATACTTGGCCAGGAAAATTCTTGACAGTGTGCTATGTCAACCTTAAATAACCTATGCTTCTTCACAAGCAGATATCTTGTGTGTTATCCATGGATGTTTTTTTTTCCAGATTTTCACAAGGAGCTGTTTTTCAGAAAGAGAATAAAGGTTCTTTGCAAAATCTCTCAAAGGCAAGACAAGCAAGTCATGAAAAAGCTGCAATGTCTGCTTCATCATGTAGAACACGCCAGGTAAGCCTTGTGCCATCTGTCATGAATCAGATCATGACAGGTTCGCTTTTCAGTGTGAAATATGCCAAAGGTATTTTTTGCAGTTAGTCCAGTTAGTGCCAGCCATCTCTGTGTGATGCGTGCAACACGTAAGTTTGGTGTCGACACTGTGCAACTTAGGTGATCAGTACTCAGTGGAGAGCAAGCATTTAAGTGAGAATTTTTTTTTATGGCATGAGACGTGCTTGAGTTCCCCTAAAGGACAATGTTCGCCCACAGTGAAGTTCCTGGCCAAGGGTACATCAGCTTGCATTCTTATTTTGTTTTTGATTGTTTTTGAGAAGTTACCATTATGGTATTGTCTGGTTATAGCAGCATCTGATTTAGAGAAGTTGTTGGTGTGTTGTAAGCTTATCACTGTGTCGACTTTATCAGACCAGATTTTTTTTTTTGTAGAAAGGACTTAGATTAAGATACAGTAAAACCCCTGAAAAACAACGCCCTCATTTTTGACTCCTGTCATTTACGACTGAAAATTTTGTGACAGACGATGTTTGCTTCTTATCTTAGTTCTCCTTTATGACTCCTCCCCCTAAACACGACTTACAACCCAGCATTTAGGACTTTTTACGACCATAACTCAATATTAGAACATAAGTACGATCTTCTGTCAGGTGGAAATCACTCGAGAGCTTTATAATCTCTATCAGTCTCTCATTAGCTATGGCAGAGAAAATCAGCCGCAAGTTTCACGGTATTCGGATGTTGGATTGACCAATCTAAATGTGACGTGATTTCCAACTCAATGCGCAAATTCTCCAATTGGTTCTTAGTTACTATGCAAGAAAGATGTTTTCTGGATAAAATTCAAGTGTTTTTTCGTCTGTGGTGTTCTTGTTTTTATTTTGGATATGATTTTTTAAAGAATGTAAGAATCATGACGGACACCATTTCCACTCTGATTATATCACACACCCCCAATATCGTCAAAAATTAAAAGAATTCAGTGCACGTTACAAATTTACAGACATTCCTGACTTCAAGGCTAAAACTACACATATTCTAACTAAAAGTTAAGCAGCAGGTTTACAAAAAATTTACCAATAGGGAAAAAAAACTGCAATTGGAGAACCAGAAGTTGTCTGTGTGGAAAACCACAGTCTTCAGAACAAAAGTGATGAATTTTGCAAAAAAAAAGGTTATTATCACTTATCTTTTGCACGAGAAACACGTGTGAGATCAAACTGTCCAGGATATCAGCTGTTTAAGTGGATTGTTGAGGAATAATACTTGTGACAATTTTTTTTATTAGTCTCCAAATTTGGTCTGCTGTTCAGCACTTTCATTTCCATTGAAATTTCTCCATTAAATCTTAGCAGACGTGGCTTTTACAGTTGAGATTTACACTTTTGAGCAACATACAGTGTTCTCCAGTACAGTTTTGGTCTGAGTTTTACCACTTGCTTCTTTTCTATCTTAAGTTGTGACCGTCATCTACGATCGATATGATGATATGATGTACAATACTGTGCCACGCATAGCCTTTCAGATTTATGCATTTTTAACATTATGGATGATTTAATCATGTTTTAGTTTTAGGCTCCTGTTTATAATCTTTCGCCATTCTTCTTCTGTCGTTTGCTAAAAATGTCGTTGGGCTATGAGCACGTGCGTTAAAGTTTAGTTAGCAACAGAAAAGTTGGAACGTAGGAAGAAAAGAAAGATTGCCAAGGACTGCAGGAAGTGGACAACCTACAAAGGCCCTATGCTGCACAAGGAGGAAAGAGGTCTAACTAATGTTACCCTTTTAAATTTAGTGTAGTCAGCCTGAGGTAGTATGTTTTCCAATCTTTTGTGCAGATTGGTCAGTGTCTGGTTTCTTTATGGTTTATGATATAGCATTTAGCAGTGTGTATTTTACTCTGTTGCATTTAGTGTAGTTAGCCTGCAGTTATATGTTTTCAAATCTTTTGTGCAGATTGGTCAGTGTCATGAAGAAGAACTCCTGAATGAAGGGACAGAGTTCTACAACAATCTTACCTTGACTGTTGCACCTGTTGGGTCACAAGACAGTTTCAGTGCTGCTGCTCGTTTGGTGTCAACTCCATTTGGTGTCTCTGCTAACAGCCTTTGCCTTCCTGCATTTCCTGTCAGCTCTATCAAACCTGTTGTGTGAGTCAGGCTTTATAAACGAATCTTTTTATCCCATCTTCTTAACACAAAACGGATGCAGGGCTCCTAGCTCTTGCTGCCCTGGCTGATGCAGCTTTTTAGCCTTTTTAAAAAATTCATGAAAAAAATTCCCCCAAACAATAGAAAAGTTATTTAAACTTGGTTGCAAAAATCAATAAACAAAGAAAACTCATGTCTTACTGTGTTTCTTGGACCTTGTTCTGTAATTTATAAATCCTTTGATGGCAACACAACCAAAGTTGAAGTAATCAGGATTCCTCATACACTGTTCGATACTGTTTACACCATGTTCTCACTCGTTTTTCTCTTCGTAATCACTCTCTTGGGTCTTTCAGATACAAATACTCTTGTCTTTATCCACTTTATCATAGTAAATTTGCAAAACAATGTCTTTTTCATCAGCATGTAATTTGAAGAGTAAATCTAGCATTTCTCAAGTGACAGGGCATATGTGGATACGCACTTCACAGCCATTTTTGCACTCGGTTGGAATTATGGTCGGAAACCGGTCTCAATGTCAGTTTAAACACAGTATAAGGGAAGCAACTCGTGAAAAAATGATTCAGCTTTCTATTGTAAGAGTTCTTTACCTTAAACGATTAGCAAATAAATCTTAAAAATTCATTACGCATGTGTCAGTTGTGCCTGTCGTTAGTCATTGAGTGCTGCGCATGCGGTGGCAGGTTTCTGCGGCATCCGTCATCTTTGAGTTAAAGATAGAGATAGAACTATGGCAGAAGTAGGACCAGCCAACAGGGACAACGTCCCATTCTGCTCCACAAACAAGTTAAATCACCACCAGCCTAGAAGACAATAGCTACAGACCCCCATCTCCATGTCATCTGCCCCTTCCCCCTTACTGCAAGGTGCAAGCACTGTCCATCCTAACCTAACAACGAACACTTCAGTCGAGCTCTGTAGAGTGGGAATGTTTTCATGCTGTTTTTCCTTTATTTAAGCCCTGAACTGGAATTTTAGGCTAAGCACTTTGTTTGGTAGCATATTATCATTGTTATGTGCATCTGTGTGTGTGTGTGTGTGCATATGTGTATATGCATGCATACGTTGCAAGTCTGGAGGAGGAGCGTGATGAGGCCAGAAACAAAGACAGGCTTGCTGCAGCACAACAGTCTGTTTCTACATACACTGACCCCAGTTCTCACCAGCACCATACTTTCCTGGGCTGTCAGAACACACCTGGAAAAAAACACCTCAGGTAAGTACTTGCATGGAAAAGTTTTAAATGTAAAACAAGGGAACTGTACCAAGCTAGAAAAGGGACAAAGACGAAGACAATCTACATGTTTCGGGGCACTACCCCTTCATCAGGACGACACAAAAACGACGAAAAAACGAAACGGAAAAAGACTTATCTGCAGAAAAAGACTTATCGGGAGTCACTTGTTTTTCTTTGGAAAAGTTTTCTAGATGTACTCTTATAACAAAATGAGAGTTTGTGCGCTTAAGATCAGCATCGTTTAGTTAGTAAATCTGTGGGTGATTCATGAATCGGAAGGTAGCCTGCACAGTACAAAGAAGGAAATGTCGCGCTCTCCCAGGGAATGACACGTACTGGGGAGGGGGGTTGACCAACCTCCCCGGTCCATGAGTCGGACAGCAGGTGACAGCCAAGCACGACTGCATCAGCAGTGACCGGGAGGTGAACTTGGAAACTCGAGATGCCTGTCAACAGTTCATGAGTGAATATCCACGTGATGCTGTTTACAAGGGGAGAGGCACGTGAGGAGGATAGACCATGTGATGTAGAGGGCGTTGGAGTAGGGAGAAATAAAAAGGGGAACCCGCAGAAAACAAGAAAGGAAGAAGAGAGAGAAAGACACAGACGGAAGAAGCTTGCTCAGGCTTACGCCCAGCCCACAGGGCTATGCGTGCTTGGCCATGGGACTTAGAAAGTTTTGACCACGAAGGCCCAAGGCAGGAGGTAGCAGGCAGAAGACAGAGGGGCACAGTGGAGGGTGAGCCACAGGGCTGCCTTTTACGTGCACCTCCGCTGCAGCTGCACGACGGAGCTTTACTCTGGAAGAAGCCACTGCCTTTAGCAGCCAGGCAAAGGTTAGAGTTTTAGAAGGGCAGGCTTCTGTCTGAGTGACCAATAGGGTAGACAGTAGAGATAGAGAAGAGGTCCAATAATAGCCACTAGACGAGGGAACAGGCTGCATGGTTAAGTCGGCCACACACTGAAATGATAAAGTTTGGGACGTGCACTCCTAGTTTGGCGTCTTCACGATTGGATGAGCTAGGGTGCATGTAAAGGAGGGATGGTGTCTGGAAGTGTTACACTGTGCCAGAAAATGCCCCCTCTCATGCGTTTGGCTGTGTAAGCCTTAAAACAGTAACAGGCCTTGGTGCATGTGAGGGATAGACAGGGGGATAGGGGAAGACGTCAGCACTCCATCACTCTCACAACCTCGCTCTCTGACTGGCGAAAACAAAACCAAGACAAACACAGCAAAGAAGCTCCTCTATAAAATGTTATTCAAAAAAGAGTCTTCAATTGCCGGAACACACAATATATGATAGTCGAGAAACAGGATAGATACTTCCAATAAACTACATTCGAGCATTCAAAATAGAGGTCATGCAAAGGCGACAGATCAAAGGTAAAGTGTTCAACGAGATCTAATCACACTCTCAATCTTCTCTCAGACGTACATTGATGTTGCAAAAGTTTTAGCTCACTCACCACTGAGTTACGTTGACACAGGCACAACAAATCCACGGTATGTTTCGAGTCTTTCCACTAGAGTTCATAAAAACCACTGTGATAAAATGTTTCGGCGAGTCACTATAAGTTCTCCAGGAACAACGTTCATTCCCCAAGGTGCGGATTTATGCGGATCTCGAGTTTGCCTGACAAGTTCTAGGTCAACGTTTGACTGGTGAGACGATCTTTAAATATCACAGTTTCTGGGGTTTTTTTTTCAATGAAGAGACTAGACTTCGCAGTCCAACAGGCTGATGGATCTTCTTCAAGCCTGTAGTCACAGAGCGTAGGTTTCTTTCCTAGGGCAAGACAGCAACGATTCTCCAGGTCTCCTAACACCGGCTACAGCAATGACGTACTGGTCACATTCAAGACGACAGTCTTGACATCACATTCCGCCACCAATGGCGTGAGAAACTAATGCCCTCTGGCATATGCACAGACTCTCCTCAGTCTGTTAAACAATTCCAGACTCTCCTCAGTCTGCTAAACAATTCCCCTTCCCTAAGGGACTTCTAGCTGCCCTGACTAGGCAAACAGGACATTAGGTAGACTACAATTGCCTGATACTACAGGCCAAAATCTTTGCCTCTCAGGAAATCACTCCCCACGTCTTCGCTCTTCGATGGCTCTCTTGTGACTGATGGATCGGGACACTTTCTGTCTACTCGTTTTGGCGATCACGTGGACACTTGCCTATCTGTGATTGGGTGGAACAAGAGGTGTGAGTTTCTGGTCGTCTGCAGAAGCTTCTAGAACTAGAATATTCTAGAAGAAAAGTGCTTGGTTTGCATGTCCTTCAGCAAATTTGGCGCGCAAAATGCGAAGCAGGTCAGGTCACTAAAGAGACCTTGGTACTAAAATAGAATGCTGGATTCATAAGACCTTGAGCGATTTTGGCGCGAAATCTACACACTGATCTTAGAAAAGAGCGGGAAATTAGTGCGTTGGGGTCAAGTTGTCCTAGATATTTATGTATAGAAAGTAGAGAACGTACTGATTAAAAGAAAGCCCTTTAATAAAAGATCGTGTGTGGTATGCGAAATGCATGGGAATTTACTATAACTTCTGATTGAATGAACAAGTCTGTGTTTATCAGGGCTGTTCTACTAAACTTGCTACATTATGGCAACACTGGGAGACAGTGAATGGAGATGTCGCCATTTTGTAGTTACAAGTTTCCATTTATTTGTCATGGGAATGCTAGAGGGGGGTCGTTTCCGTGACAGTGCAGCAGATGTCAAGGGGTACGTCTTGCATTACGGAGTCTGTAGGTACAGCTGTCGTCTACAGTGCTAATTTCTGATTAGACTAACCCTAACCACACCTCAAAAAAAAAAAATCTATACCCATTCCTGGTAAGGCTTCCTACAGCGCATGCACCCTGCCTATGACGCAGTCCAGCCATGCGTGTAACCACCCTATTCTGTCATTTTCCTGACGGACACCCTGGCATCAGCAGTGATATCAGAATCAAGACTGACAAGCTAGAATCAGTCCAAAGCTTTGGTGCATTGTCACAGTTGAAGGCTCAAAGCCAGAATAGCACAGACAACTGCAGCACTTACAAACTGAAACCCATCTGGCAACATAACCTTCAGTTCCAAGATCAGACTGATGGCACCCTAGTCATCTCCATCTCTATGCTCGTGAAATGTGGACCCTGACAGCTGATATGCAGAGGACAATTCAAGCCATGGAGATGAGATGTTTCAGAAAGGTCCTTCATATCTCGTACAAAGACCACATCACCAATGAGGCAATATGAAAGAAGATATAGCAAGCGTTGGGACTGTATGAAGACCTAATGACCACTGTGAACAAGCTCAAACTGAAATGGTACAGACACATCTGAAGATCATCACGGCTTTCAAAAACCATTCTGCAAGGTACAGTACTGGGAGGAAGATGTAGAGGCACACAGAGGAGGCAATAGGAAAACAACATTGAAGAGTGGGCTGATCTAACGTGTGCAGAAACCCAGAGACAGAGGATAGGAATGGAGTAGGCCACTTGCCGAGTCCTCGGTAGTGCCCCAACGGTCTTCACTGTTACAGAACAGATGGTGGAAGTGGCAGCAGCAGTGCAGTGGCAAAGACGATGATGACAATGATGATGAATAAGACAATTTTTTTCCTGAAAGAGAAAAATAATCATAATTTTAAGGTCGCAGAGTCATTTTCTCTGATGTAATAAGCTAAAAGTGTGTATTTTGGCAAAAGCATTGACTTTCATGATCCAATACTTTATAACTCTTAAAGAGGTACTGCGATCAATGACAAAATTTTGTTTTTTGATGCCAATAAGTGAATAAAATAACAATGCATGCATTATTTTGTGGAAAACCAAGTAGTTAATTCATATTTGATTGTTTTTGGAAAAACTCACCTGGTCAAATTTAATTAGTGACTGGGTAAAAGTGGTAATTCGTGCAATTCCTAGGAGGGACTAAAAGCCATCAGAGAGAGAAAAGCATGTAAATGTCAACATTGTGGTGGTAATGTTAGAGTTGTCTTGGTGACACAATAAATTCATGCTGCCACCCCTGCGAAATAGAATAATGCACTTTCATTTTCACTTACATATACCCTTGCATGGTGTCGTTTCTGATTCACAGATCTACCGACCAGTGTGCAGGCTAGCAAGTCGAGAGGCTATGGCTTCTTTGATGTTTGTTATGCTCACTATAGATTACTGCATGCAGTTGACATCAATGACCAAGATGATAATGATATCACTATGATGTCAGCACACATCTGTAGTTGTACATGTTTGCCATGTACGATCGAAGTATAGTCGCCTGTGTACGCTTGGTCTGTCAATTACACAGAGCCCTCCAGCAAACGTTTATATCATACATCCAAACCGAACTCACTTTTCTATTTAGTTGGAGCAGTGCTTGAAGGCTGCTCTGGATGTTTGCATAATGGTTCCCATCCAGACTACCTGCATCGCTCACTCAGACTTATTCAATATGCTACTTGTCAACTACAAAAATAAAAGTTTAGAAACCTCACAGTTTCCCAAACATACCAAACCATCTTTCCCTTTCCACTGCAATTAAATGTGCTGACAAATATTCTAATCTAGCTTTTATCAGTCTGAGTTGTACAACATGAAATAGACATGTATGACTGCTTGCATGAAGATGTTTTTTGTGTTGTGGAGATGAACTCAAAAAAGTGTTTTTATCAAATAAAATCTTGAAGCTTTGCAGGGTCCTACTAAAAACCTGACATTCTAATGTTAACCAGTATGAATATCAGTGTAGAGTTGACTTGATATTGTGTTCCCATGGATTCATATCTGAGCCAGTACTATTACCATAGTACAAATGACGTGTATCTTGCCAGTCCCATAACAGAAGGAAGCACAGAGGGAAGCTGTGAGGAGTCCAAGTCCCATGTGATGAACTCTTTTGGGGCATCACATCCTTTTCTGTCCACTTCAGCCAAGACCTCAGCAGAATGTGACAGCCACAGAGGTCTGGGGTCCGTGACAACCTTTCATGAATATGTCCATGAAGAAATGGGGGAGCAGCATGTTATTGATACCACTGCTTACATCCCATCAGAGAACGCAGCATCCCTTCTGTCTGTGTCTATATGCCTGAACACACAGAATCCATTTGATGAGACCAGCATAAAGAGGCTGCTGAGCTCTGTACAGCCGCCCATCAGCAGTAGAGCTAATTATGTTAGATGTCGCCAGCATGTTCCAGACTTCAGCAACTGCCATTTTATCAATCTTGGTGAGTATCATTTGATCTTTTAAAGATCTCTCTCTCTCTCTTTCCCTGTTTGTGTGTGTGTGAGTGATGCCTGCAGGGTTGGGTTTGCTACGGAAAAAATTGTAGTTCGCTACTTCATCACAACTTCCAAAGAAATTGTAGTTTGCTACTTCATCACTACTTCCAAAGAAATTGTAGTTCGCTACATTTTCAAACCGATGACCCTCTGCGGGTGAAAAGGAACCCACTGCCAAATAAGCCCTTTTCATTATTTTTGGTATCCATTGGCAACAACCAATCAGATTCTTATACTTTTCACTTCTTTTTCCAGACACCCGAACTTGGAGTTTAGGGTATAGCATCTGCTTTTCGTCGCGCTTAGTAGTAGGAGCTGTTTACCTACAGTGTTTTGTGTTCACTGAGTTTATTAAGTTAAACAGTCCTTGGAGAATAGACACGTCTTGTTTCTGCACTTGCTTCCTGATCTTCAGAGGCAAGGGTTTTAAACTGGTATGGCTGTGGCAAACTAGTACCAGTGTCTGTTTTTTTTTAAATATTAAATTTAATTTCATAGTCTCTGCTTTCACACGATAAATCTAATGAAGACACAGGTGATAATTGAGGTCGACTTGCGTACTGATTGTTTTTTTTTGTGTGGTGCTTTCTGACATTTTTTTTAACTAGCAAAATATTTCTGACCAAGGCAGTCATGTTATAAGGTACTTTGTTACCTGCTTCCTTTTTGTGCTTCTCAGCACTTCTTTGAGTTCACAGTATGACAACATTGAAATCCAAATTTTTGCCCTAAATTTGTGTTCAGTAGATACTTACCCTGACTCATGTGGGGCCCACCAGTCCTCCCCACTTCTCTCTTGGCAGAGTGAGCATGCACATTGTCAGACTATGCTGGTAGGGCACCACATATGTGCACAGTAGGCCTTAGCAGGGATAGGTATTTGCATCTTTTGTTTTGAGGTGCAGCAGAGGTTCACTAAATGGGAATTTAGCACTTCAAGTTGTGTTAGTATAGTTATCACAAATTTAGGGCAAAAATTTGCTCCAGATGAATTCTCAGCATTGTTGTTGTGCCTTTGTTCTTGTTCATATGTATGCGAACAGAACAGAAATCTACAATGGAAATTTTTTTATGGCCTTCTTGTCTATCCATTATTGCCTGAGTGTTTCGCAAGGTAAGGCATTTATTTCTGCCCATTTAACTGATTTGATAAAACTTACAGCGTGACCAAGTGGCATAAATATTTCCTTTGAAATAGGGTTTTCAGCAAGACTGGCTGGACCTGCTCTGGGGCTAAGTGGTTATTTTCCCTGACCAGGAAGTGGAGAATTTTGTCAAATAAAGAAAGGGTCTCAAGTTGGGATGACGACACCTTTTGTTCATCTGATATGACTGTATCTAGGTGCTACATATTGTCCTTCACCCACTCTTTTTAAGCAGGGACAGGGAAGTATGAGATCTCCTAAGTGTTAATAATACTATTTTTGTTAACAGGCGAGGACACCTACCAGTTGGCTGGTTTGATTGGGGAAGGGGGCTATGCTAAGGTCTACCGAGCCACAAACTTTGGGACAAACTTTGATGACTTGTCCGATGATGAGATGGACTCCCCACCTTGTGTTATAAAGGTAAGATTGTGTCAGTCTCTGCAAGGTACCTGCCATCAACCAACCCTTGCTATTTGGTTACATTTCTGCTGGCTGTGACACTATTCTTCTACATTACTGTCCGCTTAACAAGTTTTAAGGGACAAGAAGAAATGCATATGTTAGCCAATCATAGTCTTAACCAAACATGGTTCATGTGGATGTAGTTAAGTCGGTGCATTATGTTAGGCTGAATGGCATACAACACTTCAGAGCAAATCCAGTACATGCAGATCACCTTTATCTGCTAAACAATAATAAAAAAAATCTGAAAGAAAAAAAGAGAGATCAGGCCTCTATGATGTATAATTAACTCTTTGACCCCGCAGGGGTCTGCGAACCGGCGGCGACCTAATTGAGCCACGGGGACTCGGGTTCGATAAACTTAGGACCAATTCAAAACTTTGCAGTGACGCATTTAACGGTGTAAGGGAGGTAAACCTTATATCATTGTAAAGCTCTATCATCGGTTGTTTCCCCTGCACTGTCTAAATGAGTTTCGGAAACAGTTTCGGCTTGCCAAACGAGGTTTAGTGTAGCTGCTGTCCAGGTCTACTTCCGGCGTTCACAATGGATACACGTGTGTCGTTTGTTGTGTGTGCAAAAAGTGACTACATTTGGCACCAAATAGTAAGTAGTATTTAATATTTCTCACTAAAAGTATTGTTTCCATTGTGATGCTGAAGAATAGATCTTTCTAAATATGCAAAATATATTACTGTGAGTGTGGTAGTTTTTAAGCAGTGTTTTTGTAAATCTATGCGGCCTCTGGGGTTGTTAGCCCCGCAGGGTCCCTGCGGGGTCAAAGAGTTAATATGAAACAAATGAGGACAGAGCGCTTAAATTATCGAAAGATAACTCCAACAAAGATACTGGCAGCGCTCACACATAGCCGTATGCAGACGCCTGTGTCCAAAGGGAGCTTACCGTACCTAAACACGTAGCAAAGAGAGGGTGCCAAGTTCCTTTCTTTCGGCCCTCTCTTTGCTACGTGTTTAGATATGGTAAGCTCCCTTTGGACACAGGCGTCTGCATACGGCTATGTGTGAGCGCTGCCAGTATCTTTGTTGGAGTTATCTCTATGATGTATATTGAAACTTTCCAGGCACAAAAAAAGTGTGTTACAAAGCAGCTGCACCCACATCTACACTAACTGAATCAAACAACTAACCACGTTTTCTGTCTTCACACAAGTTCAAGCCTTTCATCTAACAATCTCCAAAATCAGTTCATCTCCTCTCACGCACGGTCCTAACAACATACTATTCACTAAGTTTTCCAGGGGGTATCATTGTCCCACTATCTCGAGTAGTTTACCACGAAGGATATTAAAATCTGTCAACGTATCTGTCTACTAGAGATTCAAAGTCTCACATAGACTTGTTATTATCCACAGTTAGTATATCCAAAAGATACCAATCATTTGCTACAACTTAATCCAAAAAAGGATTTCTAAGTTTCATCACTCAGACCTACGGTTTCTCAAAAGCCACAACTGCTATCAAGCGGCGTCACAACAGAAAAACTTAATTCTCTTCACACTCTCCGGAAGGTAACTAATCACCGTCACCTACACTTGCTGTTCATCGGAATCCCACAGGATATCACAATCACGTCACGTAGACCTAATATTCAACATATCCAAAGTTGCGTCACACAGACAATCCACCAAGAATATCTAATTATGTCACACAGACTTAATGTTCATCAGAATCTCCACAGGATATCAAGATTGAGTCCCACAGACTTAATGTTCATCAGAATCTCCACAGATATTGAATTACGTCACACGGACTTAATGTTCATCAGAATCTCCACGGATATTGAATTACGTCACACGGACTTAATGTTCATCAGAATCTCCACGGATATCAAATTGCTTCATACGACATATCAAATTACGTCACACAGACTTAACGTCAGACCATCCACAAAGGATATCAAGACTGAGTTACACCGGCGTAATGTTCGTCAAAACTCCCGCAGTGACATCAAAGCGGGTCACAAAAACTCACTATCACGAAGTGTCTACGAAGGACCTCCACACGAGCTCCCACAACAAATCTCTCACTTGGGGGAAAAAAAATCTCCTCTCCTCCACTTTAGCGTTTCAAACTTCCAGCTGTTAGTCGACAAAGGACACACACACTGAAGCTACCGCAGTCATCACCGCCGGTGTTACCCTACACGTCCACCTCGGGGTGTGTGTGTGTGTGTGTGTGTTGTTACGTCTCTTCTCAGGAGGCGCTGACGTAGCCTCGTACATGCAAACAAAACAAAAACCCTACGAAAACGCATTCTATAATATCCTACTCTCACAAAATATGCACAATTTCAAAAATAGAGGAAAAACTACCTCCTGTCTGGGCAGAGGGTTTGTACACCAAAAACCAGCTACACTCTCTCAACATTTCCAGTGCCGACGAAGGGCTCTGCTTGGGTGTCTGGGCACTTGCAGACAAGTCCGTCACGGTCCCTTCACATCGTCGCCACTTCTCTCACAACGTCAAAGTCCACTCTCACTAAAAAAAAACTGCGCGCGTCTTTTCCTACTCCCGCACGTTGATCGTCTCTCGGTCATCTAAAAATACCGCTTAGTCACAGCTCACACTAAGTGACTACCCTACTCACCACATGTCATTGCTTTCATGGCATGTTTCCATGACACTAATAAACTAAAACATTTTCAAAAATATACTTTATTTATTTGGAAAGATCAATTCTTAGACTTCAAAAATTTTTTAAAGAATTTATATTGGAAAAGTTTAAATATTACTTACCACTTGGCATCAATTGTGGTTACTCTATGAATGAAATAAAAAATGTCTAATGTTTGAAATAAATTCCGTAACTGCTTGCCCACTTTCAACATCTCTGAACTGTATATTATTATCACTTTCTGATCTTGAACAAAATTCTAGAGTTAGTAAAGTCTGTGACCTTTTGGCCTAAATTATATTTAAAGTAAGTTTTTCTTCCAAACTTGATTTGATTTGAAATTTTCTCTTCCATCCCGCAGCCATTTGTTGTGAGTTATGTAACTGTCCTGGTACACAGGTATTCAGCGAAAACTATCAGCAAGCCGAATCTAAAGTTTAAAAACTTAATAAAGAACAAATGAGGACAGAGTGCTTAAATTATCGAAAGACAACTCCAACAAAGGTACTGCCAGCACTCAAACATAGCCGTATGCAGACGCATGTGCCCAAGGGAGCTTACTGTACCCAAACACGTAGCAAAGAGAGGGCCGAAAGAAAGGAACTTGGCAGATCCTCGAAAAGATCTGCTGCCCCTTTCTTTATAACGGCGCTATTATTCAGACAGCTAACCCTCGGTGCACAACGTGTGCATACAGAGAATCCATGTTAATGAAGTCAGCCCGCTCACTAAGCGTGTGTTGACAACTAGGATTCAAAGACGAACACAACATAGGACACATACATGAAATCCTCAAGGTGCAAATTATAATTAATAAAGAACAAATGAGGACAAGGCACATGCGTCTGCATACGGCTATGTTTGAGCGCTGCCAGTACCTTTGTTGGAGTTTAAAAACTTATTTAAACAGTACAGGGGATACAACCAATGATAGAGCTTTCCAATAATACCAGGTTTAGTTTCCTTACACTGTTAAGTTAACTATTGGCAGACTCAGTCCTGTGGTAATTTTGTATTTATTTATGTTTGGGAAAAATACAAGAAATAGTGACTTCGTTTCCAGCCTGGCTGGCGGTTTGCTATTTCTCTGGCATAGAAATTTCAGTGTATGAAATGTATAAAATATCTAAAGTTTAAAATGTTTCCCCTGCATATGATATATATTCAATTTTTCAAAACCAGATTGCATGTTAAACCTCATTATCCCTTCCCTTCCCCTCCCCTCTCCCTTCACAACTCCCTGCAAAAAAGTAAGCTTCAAGCTTTCCAGCACAGCAAGTGCTGTGCTGAGGCCTTCTGGCCCCTGGACCCAGAAATAAAATCAGTTCCCATCTGTTTATATTTTAAATTTAAAACAAGGGAACTGGACCAAGCCAAGACACGACACAGACAAAGACAATCTACATGTTTCGGAGCACCACCCCTTCATCAGGACGACACAAAAACGACGAAAAAATATTTTATATTTTAATGTATGATATATTGTGTGGGCTGCCTTAGGGAAGGTGGAATGCTGCTGGTGGTAGCTCATTAACCTACCTCATCTCACCTTATCTGTTTCAAGGTTCAAAAGCCTCCTGCACCCTGGGAGTTTTACATCTGCTCTGTCATCCATGAACGATTATCAGAACTCAGCATGCCCATGGATGTAGTGAGTATTACACTATCCTTTGTTCAATTCTGGACTGAATTCAAACTTTTGATTTTATTTATAGCAAGAAGTAAAAACTAAAGTTTTTTATAAATTTATGCCTGCAATAATTGGTTGGGTAATATTTTAAAAACAGTTTGCCCTCTGAGTAAGAAAATGAGGGAGCTTACCTGTGATCAGTTCATAGGCCAAAAATTGGAAAGTAGATCCCCTTTGCCCAAATGCTACAGGCACACAACAAGAATGCACACATCCAGCACAGCCAAAAACATGGTGCTGCTGTGTGGCACAATTCTAAATACAAAACAAAGTGATCATACTGTACCTGCCTCCCCACCCAATGGCTCCCATGGCTGTTGTTAGGCCCACTGAAGAGTGTCGCTGGGAGTAGCTGGAGGGAATGGTGTGGTGCACTGTCCACAACTCTAGCACATCACACCTCATGTCAGGTGTCAACCTGATTAGAGGTCTGTGGCGGGCATTGAACATAGCTTCTTGAATGGTATACCATAAAGTAAAAGGTTCTTCCCCAGAGCTACTTCATGGAGCAGGGTGTATGCAAAACATGTATATAACCCAGATCTGTAGTTTCTTGGTAAACAAATAAACAGCGATGTTAATGTTAATTTATGCATAACTTGTATAGCAAAGGATTGAGCAGGGTGCAGTCCACTTAACACAAGTTTTGGGAGGCAAAAAAACATTGCTTTTGTTAAGCAGTTTTTGTCGTTTCAGCATCCTTCAATGCAGCAAATAACTCGTGGCTACTTCTATGAGGATGGAAGTTGTCTTGTGAGCAGCTTCTGCCCCCTTGGATCCTTGCTGGTTAGTAGTCTGCTTCAGAAATTTGTGGTTTTTGTGTGACCCACACACGCACACACTTCTCTCTCTCGGACCACCACCACCACCACAACAAAAGTTCAAATGTTGTCACACTGTATCCCAACACAAATCCCTAATTTTCCTCATTAGCGAACCCTAACTGCACCTCCAAACAAATAGATACCCATCCCTGTAAGGCCTCGAGTAGCGCATGTGTACTGCCCCAGTGGCGCAGGTGCAGTCTGCATGGCTGCCTTTAGCCTTGGATTGTGTTCTGTGCTCTGTGCACATGCAGATGGCACTGTTCCATGTGACCTCACTGGGTTTCTGTGTGAATCCCAGCACATCGGAGCTTCAGCCCTCGCAGCAGATTCTGTTCCTGGGCATGCCGTTCGACACAGTTGCTGGGACAGTGCACCCTGCTACCTGCAGGACTGATAGACTATAGCAGCTGATCTCTCGCTTGTCCATCAGTCTGATATTGGCTGGACAGATAGCTTTGCTTCTGGGAACAATGAACTCTGGTGTCACTGGTCCCCTCGCAGCGGCGTTCCTGTGTCCCATCCAGAGAGCTTTTGCACCAAGCTGGCACCGGTCCTCCCTTCCATAGGATGTGCAGTTGTCACAACAGGAAGTGCTCTCGGCCCTGTTCTGCCCTTGGACTGACCGGTACTGGCTGTCACAGGGCGTTCCCGTGCCCCCGCCAGAAGTGGCTCATGGCACATTGGAGGCAAGCGAAGCACACCTGCACATCAATCTCTTGGAGATTTGTACAGTGTGCCTGGCTCTGGAGCAGTTCCAGCACTTGCTGCCTCATGCTGATGTGCGGATCTACTCAGACAACTCACCTTGGTTGCATACATCAATCACCGGGAGGCACCCAGTTGGAGTCTGTTGACTTGGGCAGAAGAGCTGTGGCACTGGGCTCATGTGCACTGCTTTTTTCTTTCTTGCACATGTTGCTGGCTCAGCCAGTGTGTTGCAGTGCTGCCTGAGGGCCCATATTTGTCCCTGAAACAGATAATGAACTAAAAACGTATCCATTAATCTGCTGACCACAATTTTTTTTATTAAAACATTTCCAGCTAGGTCTTGGTCCTGTTTATTGACAGTAAAGAGAAAAAAGACCAGTGACTGCTGCTTGGGGTACAACAAAGAGAAATTAGCCAAGTGAGATTTAGACAAGATGTGAATGTTTTGGGGCAACAAAACAAATAACAAATAAAATAGGTCACTTAACTGACATTGGCGCTGGTCCACCATGGTCACTGGGCAGGAAAAAGGGGGGGGGGAGGGGACAGTGCATTGGAAGTAGTGTGCTAAACCACCAATCATTGGCAAGAAGACCTACAGCCAATAGAATGGCATGTCCTATAGGGGCTGGTGAAAAAGGGGGGGGGGGGGAGGGAGGGTAAGGGAAAAAAGATAGGGGGTGTTACAAAGAGGAGAGGTTAGTGCTTTAAGTTCAGTTTTGTGGGGGCCATGGTGCCAAAATGGGATGTAACAGGGTCGATCGGTAGTGGTTCGGTTACTATTGCAGTCGTGGCAATAGCTGTCATACTTCCACTCCGAACACAGC
>SMGT01011406.1:37735-54450 GCA_004794575.1 Lanistes nyassanus
GGGGGGGGGGGGTGTCAGAGCCCTCCCAGCTTTGGTAACTGCCTGCTTAGGAGGGTCAGGCGTGGACCTACTCATCCTTCTTTCCCTCTGGATCTTTCTTTGCCGCCGGGAGGATGGCCTATGGGGTGGCAACTTCTGTCTTCACCCAGCGCCTCTGGTCATTTCCGTCGTCCTAACCCTGGTAAGTTTTTTGTGGTGGTTTCATCTGCCTCCTTTTTGTGCTAGTCAGCAATTTGGGTCATGGTACAGTATTGTGACAAGAAAATGCAAATTTCTTAATCTAAATTTGTGTTTCTTTAGCAATACTTACCATGACCCATCAAAGACCCACCCTCCTCCCCGCTGATGGGTTTTTCTGGCTTGAGAAAGTCAGCTTGACCTAGTGAGCTGTGCGCATGTGCGGAGGGGTCTTACCAGAGTTACCTTGGTGGGTTTAATTTTTTTGGAAGGTGCGTTTAGGAATCGCTAAATGAGAATTTAGCATTTTGGGTCATGGTAAGTATTGCTAAAGAAACACAAATTTAGATCAAGAAATTTGCATTTCATGTTAGTTTGTGTAGAAAAATCAATTTTCTAAAGAAATCTTTCGCTAGCCCTAAGAGATAAATGTATTTGAAAGCCGAGATTTGAGCTGCAGCATTTCAACATTTTAAAATGAAAAGTTTGCCTTCTGTGCATTTGATAAAAATGGGCTGTTTTGTTTTACTAAAACTCAGCAGTACCCAGTCACCTGTGTGCCACCATCATACAGCGATCTGTCCTTGTGCATGATGTGTTGCTGAAGTAAACTTTACTAGAATGGTATTTCATAAGTCGTATGTCACTCACATTACTCTTGTGACATTCTTTTGTTCTGTACCAGGCTGGTGTATTACTGTATATTCTTATCCCTGTATGGAGCTTGGCTGTTATAGAGATTCCATGCTACATTTGATGTATTGGTTTTTTTTACATCACAGTTGTCATAAATGAGACAACTCAGATAAAATTTCAGGTGTGGAAATGTTTGTGCTTCTTGTTTACAGACAGACATGTTTGGCCTTGCTGGCTCCTTGCACGTGTTGATTTTTGGGCAGTACATGAAGGTGTACTCATCTCAGGGTCAGTGGCACATAACATGCAGCTTCCAGCGGTGAGTGACATACCACAGCAGCATGTAACAGAGCTGTCTTTGTTGCCAACTAGAGTTGTGCCTAAAATGCATTAATAAAAGTATGCATATATGTAATGTTAAGGCACTTAGAAACGAGTACTGCTACCTGTAAAGGCCATGCCAGACTACCCTGAGTAGCTCGCCAAGTGATGCTTGTCCAGTGCTCAGGAGAGTAGCATAGGTTCTTGCAGGCGCTTGCAGGCAGAAACCAGTGAAATTTGAGGACCCAGTCGGGGAAGGTCAAAAGTCACAACAATGGCCACTTCACCAAGATGGTTACTCAGCATATTCTTTTTATTCGTTTGTGCCGGCTATCTCCATAAGAGACTGAATAATTATTTCTTGTTCAGTGGATTTATGTTTTAACGTCGTATCAGTAAGTACAGGACTGCGACTGGATGTCCTATCTTAAACTTATACACACGTGTTGTGGTTTGTATCCCTTGTGTTAGTAGTGGTGGCGGTACAACTGGGAGAGAGAAAAAGAACACACTACGGCTGTCGTCTATACTGTGTGACATACTGCACTATGGCAAGCGGCGTGGCCTGGGGCAGCTGCTGGCTCAGTGGCAAGCTGCTCCTGGCTTTGCTTGACAATGTGGTGTGGCCTTATCTTGTTCAACCAAGAATTAGCATAGCTAGACTTCCATACTGTTTTTTATCATGTGGACAACATGAAGAGATAACTGAGGTGTCCTCAGAGTGCTTAGCCCTAACCCTCTTGATCTGTGGCTGTAGCATTCAGTTTCTTCACTCTCTCAACCCTGTTTACGGATACATCCATGAGGATGTTGTACACCTTACAGTCCTATATCCATTTTGACTTCAAAAATTTGTCATTGCAATCTAATGGTCCAAGCTAAATAACTACTAGCACAGGGTTCGTACAATAGCTTTCTGCAGAGTTCCGTCCCATTGAATGTTTATCCTGGCAATATCTAACTAGTTATTCAAGCACCCAGAGCATTGTGGTCTAGATCTAACGATGGCACCATCTTGCTTACCTCTTATATCACAAATTGACGAATATGATGACAAACCAATGCAAGAAGGGAGGGATGTCTCAGTAGAGTGTGTTTTAAATGAAGAATAAGAGCTGTTTGATGAAGATTTTGAGTAAGGCAAGCATAGCTGGGCCCCATCTTGATTCCCATGGCAATGCCACTGATCTGGTGTAAAGTGCAGCTGTTGAACTCAAGGTGCTGAGTTTGAGGACCAGCTCTGCCAGCCTAATCCAAATGTTGGTGGGAGGGGTTTTATCACCGCATTTCTCAAGGAAGAAGGAAAGAGCAGTCAGGCTATCTGTATGGGGTGTAGAGGTGTACAGTGAGGTAGCATCTAGGGTGAAGAGGAGCGTGGGTGTGAAAGTGCAGGAGGAATTGAACCGATCTAGGAGCGAGAGTGTCTGTGCTGTCTTTGATGTGGGGGGAGTGGGGAGTGACACAGGCTGTCCTGTGGCAGATAAATGGCGACTCCATTGACCACAGGAATATGGAGTCGTCCTTCATTTCCCGTTTTGGCACTATAGCACCCACAGGACTGAACCTCAAACACTGAACCACCCTCTCTTTTTGCCACCTCTTTTTACCCGCTTTTTAATCCTCTGTTTGTCGATCTCTCTCTCTCTCGCCCTTTTTCCTTTAGTAACCTACCTCTGGCCCCCCCTCCTTTCTCCTCCCTTGCTACCCGCCAGGGAATTGGCTATTACTGCAGAGGAGGATCGTGATCTGATTCACTGCATACATGACCTCCTCTGCTAGCTAACTTTTCATGTGAACTCTATCCTGTTCTCACATTTTTTTCTGACCCTGTACGATACTCCACAGCCTCACTCAGCTAAGTGCCTTTTTTGTCTTTGCATGTTCTTGTGTCTGTCTATGTTTGTGTTGTCCTAACAAAGGGGTAATTCCTCAAAACTGTTATCTGTGTCGTTCAATGTAGCTTGGCTTTGTTTCCAAGCGACAGTCACTTGTTCCTTTTTATTGAAGATGTTAAGAGTGAAGTGATGGTCAGTACAGAAGAGAGTGAAAATGTTGGTAATTTTAGTAGCGAACATAACATGTTTTTGAGTTTTCAAGTAATCAACCTGCAGAAAGTTTATTTAATTATAACAATGAATGGACAGAAACCTGAGATGGCATCCAGCTGTTCCACCATTTACTGGTGGTGCAGACCTCAGATGTTTACATGACCTTGGAGATGACGCCACTCCCATGAAATTTTTTACCTTTTGCATCATGGACACTACCGTGAAACTCATAAAACAAAAGACAAATCTTTATGCACTTTCTGTTTGTAGTGACAAACAAAAATCAGCTGGCGATGCTGGATTGTCACGATCTAGCATGCATTCACGGTGGATGGTGGTGACGAAAAAGGAACTCAAAACATTTTTTGCAGTTTGTTCATGGGGATGAACAAGTTGCTAAGGCTGCAGAGCTACTGGAGCACCTCTGTGTATCACTCACCAATGCCTATGCCAGCTCGCTTATTTCTTGGGACAGATTTAGAGCAGTTTTATCCTTTCTGCATGTGAATGACAACTCAACATTCATTCCAATAAATCAAGAAGGCAACAGTCCACTGCACAAGATTAGGCTGCTCTATGATCATCTGAGACGTTTTTAGCTTTGTATATGTACTTGAGCAGAACATAGCAATTGATGAAACCATGTGTCCATCAAAAGGTTGATGTAAAATAAGAGTCTACATGAGAAATTAACCCACTAAATGGAGTATGAAACTTTATGAATTGTGTGAGAGTGGCTCAGAATATGCATATAATTTTGCTGTTTGTCACTGTCCCCTTGAGCCTCTGAAGAATTAGGATATACTGTATTTATGGACAACTACTGCTGTGCAGTGTTAGCATAGAAGTTGGTAAGTCAGGATACAGTGGTAGTTGGGACCGTAAGGGAGACAGTCTGGATATGCCACGAGATTTGGAAACAGCAGCTCTTAAGTCTGGTGAGCAGATTTTCAGAAGGGGCCAGGTGCTTGCCATCAAGTGGCATGATATAAGAGATGTTTATGTACTTACCACCATTCATTTGCCAACAATGCAACATGTGCAGCTGAGATTGGATGACAAACTGAAACCAGCAACATCCCTACTATCTGGTTGGCCAGCACCACACAAGCCTTACTGTTCATTTTTTCCCCACACTGCTGTTGCCACGTTTGTGCTGAGCTGCATACCTTATTTCGACAAGCCGTATCCCTTACCTACCTGAACACAGCACTGTCTTTATGGATGCAAAATAATCTTGCTAAATGAGACCCTTTTTTTGTCTGTGCTCCATGATTTGTCAGGACAAAATTTATTTAGAAGGCAGAACACCTTGTTGGCGCCGCCTCCATAGTTTTCCTCCTTGTCTTTGGCGACACCAAACAGTTTGACATTATTTCTTTGTGATGCTGCCCCCAGCTTATCCAGCTGTTGCTCGGACTCACACATCCGGCCAGCAGTTCATTTTCTCTCCTAAGGAAGTATGGCTTTTACTGACACTCACTTCCTCATTGAGCGCTGTGATGTTTTGTTGGAGCCCAGAAATGTTTCTCATCAAACTCTGATGCAATGATTGTATGTGATCTGAGATTTAACTGGTGATCGAGTCTTTGATGCCATGAAATTGGCTGTCGATAGAGAAGATAACAGACTTACTTGCGATTGCTCCAGGTGCGATATTGTGCTAATGAGAGTAGAGAGTGTTAGGGCGATATCTCCAGTTTGTTGTCGGGGTGTAGAACAGACCGTAGCTGTACCGGTGTAGTCCCCTGTGCCTTGCTTGGTCTGACCAGATACATTCGCAGTTAGCGCTTCTGTTGTTTTGCTGTCTGAATTCTCTAATGCAGCTGGAGAAGACATTCCACTGACTGGGCCTGGATGAGGTTCAACTTCACCTGAGCATAGGAGGAGGCTTGCAATGATGACGGCCAGTAGTGCACACTGCGCATGCGCTGTCTTCACCTTGGTCTGTAGCATGGCTGTGGCCATGGCCCTTCACTGCATGAAGTGGAGAAAACGCCACAAAAAACATCCACAAGCTGCACGGAAAAGCATATTTTCCACTGGCATGATGTCGGGCACAACAAAGCACAGTTGGTGAAGCAAAGTGTTCCTGGTATATTCAAGTAATTATTTCAAGCAGGAGTGATCTAAACCACGTCTTGCCTGACTTGTGAACAGTGCTCACCCCCCGCACTTATGGGACCATCTGCAGAGAGAGCTAACGCTGTGCAGCTGAGGCCAACAACAGCTCGCCAACATGCCTATGGCACAGCAGTTACCCATTTGATGCTGGAAAATCTTGTCCACCTCAAGGGGACAATGTGGCAGCATTTTTGTAACAGATGGTCAGTGCTTTTACCACCACACTAAAACAGTGCTAAGCTGTCCTTGGCCTGTATGCTGCAGGATTGGAAGTTCTGTCCTTCAGCCATCTGACTGAAAATCGGGGACATAGGATATTTTTCTTCCTGTTTGTTTAGAGCACACCACAATTCCCAGCTGCTGTGCATTCTCATCAAATACAGTTCTCCTGTTCTGCAACATTTGACATGACAGACACATCCAAGGCCACTTTCAGCGATGAGGCAGATGACATATTCTGTCTGCAGAGTGGACTTGCTTAGTCTAAGTTATGTTACCCGTTGCTGCCAGGATACTCTGTCTCCATTTGAAGAACGCCGTGATATAGCCCTAGTTGCTGACACGGCGTTAAGCCCCAGTACATACATACATCCATTTGAAGATCAGATAAAGCTGTCAGTGGATGCAGTCTCATGCAACTTGACCAACACAGACATTTATGCCTTCCCTGCATTTCTTCTGGAAAAAGTACTGTGGACACCAGCACTCTTCCAGTGCCAGATAACACTGGCTGCTCCCCATCTTTGGGATCGGGCCTATATTACACCTCGATTTTAATCAGTGACTCCTTAACCTCTTTGCTTCAGTCCCACCCAGTCACATTATCCTGACACCGGGGCAACCAGTCACATTATCCTGACACCGGGGCAACCAGTCACATTATCCTGACACTGGGGCAACCAATCACATTATCCTGACACCGGGACAACCAGTCCTTGTACTGTGGTGCCAGGAATCTGGGAATTGCCAATTTTGAAGTCTTGTGTATGACTCGGCTAAGTAGGAGATCTGCCACCAGAAAAGCACACTGTTCATCTAGTGTAAACACAAGATCCCTGGCTGTAGTTTTAAATAATGCATAATGGTTTCCATTCATTGCATTTTCACACATGGTGCTGGCATGCCCTGATGTTGGCACACCATGATGCTGGCATGCTGTGTGGTCCTGTTATACAAGGCCACCAGCTTCATTTTATTTTTAATTTTTCCCTTTCGTTTCACTTTCCTTTCCCTCTATTCACTTCTTTCTTTTTTCTTTTCTTTACATTGTTTTGTTTTATATTTTTATCCCTTCCCTTCTTTTCCCCTTCTCATGTCAGCATTGTGTTACACCCTGGTTAGATGTATTTTGTTTTATTGAGAGGGTGGGTAAGTTTAGTAGAGCAAGTTGTATTGAGGATGGGGAAAGGATGTAAGTTTATTATTGTTGTCTGAAATAAATTCTGTCTTTTGGGTTCTCCCGGAGTCAAATTCCTTTTGTAGTTGGGGAGCGAATCTGCATATGCTGAGTGCAAGTCTCTGTCTGAACCTAGAAATTTGTTTGTAAGTTAACGTACACATCAGGGAATTTATTTTTGCTGCTGTTTACAAATTACTGATCAATAACTCTTGTGTTGGTGAGCTGTGCAACTGGCTGTGTGATCAATAATATGTGTTGCAGGAAATGGAAGGTTGAGTTGTGGAAAAAGCTTTTCCACCAGCTGTTAAATATTCCTGATTGTGACCACCAACCAGATCTGCTGGCACTTAGCCGTCAGTTCCAACAACACTTTGTCGACAATCTTCTGCGTGATTTCCGGCCTCTGCTGGCTCGCATTACTGCTGTGTGCCAGGCAGACAGTCTATAGTTGGTGGCATCATTAATTAAGCACTTGTGCTATCTGACATATAACACAAATATGTGAAGTTAAAACTAGTTTGCTTTTTGCAGAACCCTAACGAGCATTCAGAAAATTTAGAATCTTTATCCTTGGAGCGTTGAGTGTAGAATCCATGCTTTCAAATTTTGTCTTGTGTACACTGTATGTATGAGCACATCTTTCAATAAAAGCAACTCTTCTGGGAATGCACAGCCCAAAGGGGTCAGGGTTTTTTTGTTTTTCATCTTGTTGCTGCTGCAAAGTTGTCTGATGGTAAATTGTGTGAGTGGAGTTGAGAGGGGTTACTGCCTACCCAGTAGATTTGTACAGTAAAACCTCCCTATTAACCCTTTAAAGTGTGATGGACCTTTTACATTGGGCCAGAAATCATTCTGGTATCATCGACACACTTTAGAAAATAGCCTCATTTCCGTTTACTTGCTTTCTTTCTTTCTTTCTTCCATTCTGTACTGTCATCTGCAATGATGAAGTGAGGCTTTTTTGGTGGGAAATGAGTGAATCAGACAGAGCATGGCAAGATGAGAGTGGAACTAGCGAGGAGTCGGTTGCCAAAAAAATTGGGTGAAACCTTACCCTAAAAGACCAACTTCTGTTCCCAGTTGTATAGTTTTTCCCAGAGTTTGTTTAAAAAAAGTTTTAAGGCGATTTTGACATGTCCACAGTTTGCCATATCTTTTCAAATACTGTGGCAGACATTTTAGATTATTTCCATACACATCCTGTATACATTTTGTGAAATATATCCATCTACATTCAAGGTACATTCTTGGGGCTTTTTTTGATATACTACAATCTACTTTCAAAAAAAGGATAGTTTACATACCAAGTATTACTAGTAAGCATGCGAAAGCCCCAAAACAGTATAGCTGGTGGGAACTGTGCATTCTTTAAGCATGATTTCTGTATCAATATGTGATGGACGCAGCCATCACGGAGACGGTTTTGGCCACTACGCTCACAGCCACAGCGGTTGCCGGGGGGGCGGTACCCAGGCGGAGTACCGCCAGCGATCCGTGGCTGTGACGCGCTGTGTCCTTTTATAGCGTGCTGTGCTATTTAAATTTTCAACATGCTAAAATTTTTCTTAGCTTTCTTTCCAAGTCACCAAATGATGGTATCTCATTCATGAATGGATGGCTCTATATTATTTACACTAAAATAGACTGCATTGGTCTGAAGTTAGCAGAGGGCTAAGTTGTATTTATGTGATCATTTTGCAACCTCCCTGCCCTCCGCCCCCCCCAAAAAACCCCAGCATCGTGATGTTTCTGTTTTTTTGGGTGGGAGAAGGGGCAGGAGTTGGTGGGGGCTGGGGAGATGAGGGAATTAAAATGCCTAGAAAAACTACAGTCTATTTATACTTTTAAAGCTGATAACTGTTTTTATGGACATTGGGAAGTGCCTGACACTTAAATATCAGATGACCTGTCTAGATTATTCTGCAGGCCAATAAAAAATGTAACATTACGAAATTAATTTTTATCCATTTTCCCCACAAAACTTTTGTATCTAGTCAACAGTCAGACATCCAACAGGTCAAAGCTACTGCATCTGACAGATACAGAAACAGCTACAGCCGACTCAGTTTCCGGCCCTTTTACCTTAGCACAGATGGTAATATCTCTTGTGTAGTGTCAAACCCTTTTCCCCATGCCAGGAACTGATGCACACTTTGTGACTGGTAAATGTTACTGAAGACCAGGGTGTCAGGAATTGTTTACATTTGAAATTTTATTAAGCTTTTTTGAGCTTCCCAGACTGGGATTTTTACAGGACAGTGAATTATTCAAACCTACTTTCAACTCGAGATTAATGAAGTGGGGCTGATGTTTAGTTATGTAATGTCAGAAGAAAGTTCTACTGATTACAATTAAAAACTCTGGTTTATGTGTTATATCAAGTTTTTCTTTCTTGGGGGTCACTCACACAACAGTTACTGAGTCAAACTATACATGGACTACTAACAATTCTCTGTTGATTTCCAGTTGTGGAAGTGGATTTAGTATGTAGTGAGGTATGCACTGTTGGATGACTATGACCAGTATTCACCTGGACCCTGGAGTCCCAGGGAAGATCACTGGAACTATTTCTGGATATTGATTTTGTTGATTTTTTGACTCCATTATTGGAATTAAACCCTCCATTTGCTATTGAGAGACCAGTACCCAAAAATGTACAGTGTGGCTTGTGTCATTTCTATTAGACAATCATGTTGAGAGGGTGCGGGTCACTGAGAGAATACGTGGAAAGAACACGGAATGGTTTCGTTGCATGACATGCTGTCTGTGACAATAACTGTCCACTACATCTGCAGTTAATAGCACCAAGTTGATGATGGCATACCTTCTATATCATCAGAATGTGTTCGAAATCACTTAGAATGAGTAGACAAAATTTCAACCATTTGTGTCAAATGGTGTTCAACAGATCAGACGGTCAGGCATTTGAAGCAAATATGACACGCACTGTTTTGGTAAGTGGCTTTTCTAAAAGCATTTCGATTAATTTTTGTCGAGGCTATATATAAGAAAAGAAACAGGTGACGGTGGCTTGGGGTGATTAAGGTAACAACACGGAGAACTTGACCAAGCGAGACATAGACAAGAAGTTGACATTTCAGGGCATGGCCCTTTCTTCAGAATGACACAAACATCCAAATAACAAATAAAATAGGTCACTTAACTGACAGATGCTGATCTACCATGGTTTCTGGACAGGAATAAAGTGTGGGGAAAAGGGACAGTGCGTGGAAAGTGGACCGTGCCAAACCACCAATCAGTGGTGAGGTCTACAGCCCATAGAATGGCGTGTCCTATCGGGGCTGGTGAAAGGGGAGGGGGAGAGGGGGTGTGTGTGTGTGTGTGGGGGGGGTGTGTGTTACAAAGAGAGAGGAGAGAAGACACAAGAGAAACTCCCCAGTTGCAAGACACTTCAACATTCCACCACACACTCTGGACAACATGAAAATCTGTGCTTTTTGGCAAATGGGTGGAGTCCATACACTGCAAGAACATGGAGTCTCATTTCATTTCCTTTTTTGGCACCATGTCCCCCACAGGACTGAACTGAAAGCAGTCTCTCCTCCACCCACTTCTCCCTCTCCTGTTTGTAACAACCCCCCACCCCCACCACAGTGTGTGGGCACACACACATCTTCCCTAACCCTCTGCCCCCATCCCCTTTCCCCAGTCCTGATAGGACACACCATTCTATTGGCTGTAGACCTCCTCACCACTGATTGGTGGTTTAGCACACTCTACTTCCTATGCACTGTCCCTCTTGTCCACATTTTCTTCCTGTCCATCGATTGTGAATGACCAGCATCTCTGTCAGCTAAGTGACCATTTTATTTGGTATTTATCTGTGTCATCCTGAAGAAGAGGCCATGCCCTGAAACGATGTCTAAGTCTCGCTTGGCCAAGTTCTCTTTGTTGTTACCTTTTGTTTTAAACTGAAGATTTTAAGAAAGGCCCACATAGTACAGATCTTGTAACTATGTTTTATCTTTGTCCCACCACCTGGTTACAAAGTTTGTGTATAGGCAATGTACGGGTCAAATCCCATGCATTTGGGGTTTTCCTACCCAAAATACCAGGTTTTTCAATCCTATGGCATTGTTACAATTTTCTAAGCATTTTTCAAATTTTGCCATGAGTTTTTTAGTAATGGTCTTTAATTTGAAAATCAGGCACAAAATTTGTAAAATGGGCCTTTCCCAAGTCGATCATGCATGAATTTTGGATAGCCCAGATGTTCTCTGGTCATGTAGCAGAGTTAGCAAAAAGCATCTTAGCTACTTCCCTTCAATGTGTGGAAATTCTTGTGCTTTTCTGATAGTTTTTGGTATGGTGCGATTCCTGTCGCTCGTTTCATAACTGTCGTTTCTGAGTAGGAAATGATCAGATTATGTCGCTCGTTTTGTGTCGTTTCAGAGTAGGAAATGATCAGATTGTGTCGCTCGTTTTGTGGCGTTTCAGAGTACAAAGTGATCAGATCACCCTGCTTAGTGATTGCAGGAAACATTAAGTCCAGCTTCAAATGCAAAACCTATAAACTAGTAGCATAGTAAGAAGACCTGGCAAATGGCAAGAACTGACAGTGTAAATAAAAGACCAAAAACGAAAGTCCTGTGGGGAACAGCTCTTAATAAATTCAGAAGTTTCGAGCACGTTATTCAAATCATCTCTAGATATTACAACTCCATGAACCCTAGAAAAATGGGTTCATTCGTGGGTCAGCTAGTCTCAAGCTGACATAGAACTGCCATTTCCCACTGCTTCCCCACCCCACCAGCCTCTGAAACTTCAGGTGATGTCAGTGGTGACATCACACACATCGACATCAAACACAGCAAGTACGTGGATTCTGTAAATTTAGTCTGAATCACAGAGGAGAAAGCAGGTTTGAAGGTGGAAGAGTTATACTGATGGCAGGATTTGTATCCAATTCTTTTTCTTTCTTGCTAATGTTTTTTTTTAAAATCATGCTGGTGGGAGATAATGGTGAGAATGGTGTGTGTGTGGGGGTGTGTGTGAGGGGGGGGGGGTCATGGGTCGAGAGCTTTTGCAGCATGTTTATTCTTTCCACTAACCAAGCACAAGATTGTTTCCAAACTCTATTTTGAATAACATCATAATTGCTAAGACTAAGACTTTGAATCTAATGTCTGTTTTGTGTGTCAGTGAAGTGTGACTGTTCTATCTTTGCGATTAACTCATTTGATGATAATCCTGTGCCAAATGACCAAATCCTATGGTTTTTGTCAAAAAATCCTGACTTGGGTCTGTATGAGTTCATCTCTCCTTACAGTCTCAAAGGACAAATAAACAAGTAAACTTCTGTAAGCGACCAGCTACATTCTTGTGGGATGATTTAGAGCAGTCTGGCTCTAGGCTGGAATAGAAATTTTGATAAAACTTCACTGAGTTAATATTTTACGTTCTCTTTATTAAACTTAGGCAAATGTGAACAGGTTAACGGATTGCCAGCCCAATGCTGCAGACAACTGCACAGGTAATATTAAAGTATGCAGCTCATCACATATTCTAGACAACTGTACAGGTTCTGAAGACAAGGCATACAGGTACTTCTAAGGTATAAATCTCTACAGGGACTGCAGAGCGAAAAAAAAGTACAGGTCTATGGGTTCTGTTGATGTTGGTAGCAAAATGGATCTTAGTTCAACCCTTTTTTCCATCACATCAGAGACACCCACAAGATCCTAACAAAGAAATCAATTTTATTCATAACAATAACACCAAAATAGGACAGTATGTCTATAAAATGCTGCAAACGACCTTGCTTTTGGTGGACGGCTCAAAATTTGCTTTTAAAAAAATCAACAAATACATAAGATCAAGAATGGACGGCTCAGCAGTGCACATTAATGGACGGATGGATGTATATAAACAAAGAATATATGTTGATGGATGCAGCCAGACTGACCTGCATAGGTCAAAACTAGCACCAGATCACGGACCAAAAATCCAGATAACACAAGAAGCAGACATTTCTGCTCAGTCACCTACCCTGATTTAGGACGAAATCTTTGAAAGACTTCACAAAACAACTCTCTCCTCAATTATCCTTCTTAGCCCTGGACACACCTTGAAAATCAACTTCCAGTGTCCTTTGTATAACACAGACTCATGCAATGCCCACATACATACACGTCTTTGAAACTACTTGTCCAGCCAGAATACATTTTCTGGGTACAAATGCTTCTCAGACTACTTATTGGGTACACATCTCACTTGTGATTGATTGGCGGTTATTTTGAAAGAAAAAGTGATTTCACACTAGGGGGAGATGGGGTCTATTTCTAAGTTAAAAACACCAGACTGAGAGATGCAGCAACATGGCCAGTGCTGGGAGGTAGCTTAATGTTTGGGGGTGGGAGTATGGGTTCTGGACCACGTTTAACCCCAGGATGGAATCCCTGATCAGTCCTGAATTTGAACCCACAACCATCGACTCAACACCAACAGACCTGGTATCAATTACAGTCAACTACAGATCTTACCTCCAATACAAAGTTGTAATCTTGTTAGACATAGATCTCTATTATCCCAACAGATCTCACTTATATCAAGTATAAAGTTATTACCTTGTTAGATACAGATCTCACTTCAAACCAGATCTCACTTGGTTTGTTTTGGGGAAAGTGCTTCAACCTGTCGGTGATTTGGCACTGTGGGGGTGAGAGGAAGGTGGTGATTGGGGCTGGGGGCGTGCTCTGACTTCGGTGACCAAGCTGGTGGTGGAGGCTGTTGTTCTGGTGTCCTGGCTGCTGTGGTTTGCTATTGTCACTGTCTCTGCTGGCTGTTTTGTACTGTTTTACTTATACCAATAGATCTCCTATCAGCTACAAAGCGGCTACCTTGTTGGGTTCAGATCTCACTTATACCAACAGATCTCACTTATATCAGCTACAAAGCGGCTACCTTGTTGGGTTCAGATCTCACTTATATCAGCTACAAAGCGGCTACCTTGTTGGGTTCAGATCTCACTTATACTAACAGATCTCACTTATATCAGCTACAAAGCGGCTACCTTGTTGGGTTCAGATCTCACTTACACTAACAGATCTCACTTATATCAGCTACAAAGCGGCTACCTTGTTGGGTTCAGATCTCACTTATACTAACAGATCTCACTTATATCAGCTACAAAGCGGCTACCTTGTTCGGTTCAGATCTCACTTATACCAACAGAACTCATTTATCCCAATTGGATGCATCTCATGCTTACTCAAGCTGATCTTTACTGCAACTATCAACTGTAACTTAACTACCCACCAAAATTCCTCAACTCTTTATATACAAAAACAAAAAAAACCCCACCCGGCAGGTATATTTCAGTGCCTTATCTTAAAGGTACTCCAACACACAGCAGTATAACAGGCTGCAGTCTTTCCTAAGCAGTGCAATTATTTACACAATTCTGAATATTTAGCAGCCTTTGGCATTTAACTCATCAAATAGTTTAAGTATATCTACTGTGGTAAAATGTGGTTCAATTTGTGTTCCCATGTTTTAGTTCCTCTTTCTGGATAATGGGATAATAGCAGGCTGTCTCTGGATAATGGGACAACATCAGGAAGCTGTCTTTGGATAATGGGATGACAGCATGCTGTCTGGATAATGGGGGAACAATAGCAGGCTGTCAGAATAATGGGACAACAGCAGCAGGCTGTCTGGATAATGGGATAATAACAGACTGTGCCTGGATAATGGGACAGCAGCAGCAGGCTGTCTGGATAATGGGACAATAACAGCAGGCTCTCTGGATAATGGGATAACAACAAGATCTATACGAGAGTCAAGGTTTTTTGGCAGCTAAGCCTACTCATGATGCCACCTGTAAGCTGCCAGATTTTGCTGGAAGCCATGTAGCAGACCAAACACAACAAAACCCCCCAGAAACAACAACAAAAAATTACAGCATTTCTACATTATGCAAGCATGATTTCTTGATGTTATAAACAGCTGTCTTAAAAAATACATTCAAATAAAGCACAGTTTGAAAGACATGGCCACACACAGCCATTACATGCACCTGATATTATGTGCCAGGGTACCTTTCAACAAACTCTCACCTGTCCCATCTCAACCATGTTGCTGAATCTGTCAGCCTATATAACCTAAACAACTACACTGTTTCTTAAATCAAACATCTGCAGACACACCTGCAAAGACCAGTTCAGCCTGCAGAACAAAATCCAACTCCTGCTGTTCGACTCTCAGAAACCACAACAGCAGACACAGACGGTTGCATTGTAAAAATGCTAATGATCCCCACAAAACAGCATGGCTGAAGGAACTAAAGCCTTTCATGAAACAGCAGATACACCACAACTAGTTTAGGTTTGTTACACCGCAACTAGTTTAGATTTGTCAAGATAAGCCATACAGTGGAACCCACTTATGAAGAGATCTGATACCACAAGACAGTTTTGACTTCCGGACCAACACTCTTCTATTCACCAATAAATTTTAATTGCTCACAAAGAGAGTGGATATAACAAGATATCGGATTTAACAAGGTCATTTTCACATCCCACTTAACCAAAATGCTCCAAAACTAACCTGGTTAGCACAAGAACAAGCGAGATAAACAGAAATGAACTTCAGATAAAGAAAAGTCCAACCAAAGCACTTGTGCTACACACCAACGCAGCAGTAGTAGGCATACAGTCATGGAGATATTCAATTCTGTTCTCTTGTCTGATTGGGTCTTTCTCATGACCTCAATGTGTTCTGTGCATTGATTGGTTTGTGCAATGTGTAATTGTGACTTCTGACCCTTGGCTCATGGCTCAAACATTTGTTTCTGGTAAACCTCCTGAAAGTCACACATTGTTTTCATCACAGTTTCAGTACCTGGCGATTCAAAAGGATTCGGATTTTGCCATAATAAGAATCATACACTTGTTTCTCAGCAAACACTGCTTTACTCTCAATTTACTTGCATTTTCGCACAGTCTATAGTGCCTACTGGGGATCGATAATAAACATGGGTTCATCTTAGCTGAATACAGCTGTATTTCATACATGATAATGCATACATGTCAAGTGTCAGGGTTTTGGCATAATCACTCTGCTGTTTCACAATGAATTCTCTGCTAGAGGAAATGTGAAAAGTACAGTTTGGATGGTGGACCTGCTTTGAGTGACCTGTTTATGGATCGTTTTGATTTAATTGGAAGCTTTTACCTGTCAGTTACTGTACCTAGGCAGAAGTAGAGAATGCAGAGAGTTTGGCTGTGCTGACAAGAAAACAAACTCGCCCTGTACTGCACCAGTGTCAAGGTGACGATGCTCAAGGGATTTTTTTGGGTGGAATAGTCCACCAAATGACTAAGATGTTTCCAATGTCTTCGGCATGATGCTCGGTTCACCTGCCTTGAGTGACCATTCATTCAAATGGATGCAGCAGATTCAGAGATTAATGGCCATAGACACCAGCTCGTTTGACTAATTTGTACTTTGGCCAATTTACAAGTTTCCAAGTAGGTACTGTGAAATGTGAAATGCTTTTTAAGGTCCCACTGCAACTTGGAAACATGTAAATCAGCCCTTATTCTCTTAGCACAAGATTCCGTCACCACAAGGTCATTTCTCCCGACCCCAGCATCTTGTGATAAGTGGGTTCCACTGTATCTAGATTAGGTATCAGTCAATCAAGAAGCAATCCAGGTCTAGTTACAACATTTACAATTCTCCAGCAGGATACAGGTACTGCAGTTACAGTAGGTCGACATGCAAAACTTTTGTCAAAACAAAATCCTTTTACAAAAATTCGTCATTGTTGCTGTCACCATCGACCGCTAAGGCTGGCAAGATCTGGGCGGCGAGGACTCATAACTGATGTGGCGCCGTTTGCCTGAAACGGGTTGTTGTTGTTGTTGTTGGTGGTGGTGATGGTGCTGGGGGCACAGAGGCTGGGTTGGGCCTGCTGAAAGGTTCGTTGCTTATTCATATCTGGTGGAACACAAAGACAAAGTGGCTTAATATCGTGTACACAATAC
>SMGT01011406.1:75039-102663 GCA_004794575.1 Lanistes nyassanus
TTGGCAGACCATCTTTTATGCAGCTCAGTACTTGTTTTATTATGTTTGTGTCGTCTTGATGAAGGCGTAAAGCCCCAAAATGTAGATGTTATGTCTTGTTTTGTCCATCTTCGCTTGTTTAAGTTTCCCACGTATTATTTCATCCAAATCCCCCCAAATCATGTGACTACCAGTTTAGGCTAGCAGCCATTTTGTGAGATCTGATTTTTTGATGTTGGCTCTGATACATGTACCCCATCCATGATAGAGTGGTCTAACCCCACCGTGTGATTTGGTGGCAGGTGTCAGAAGTGCTGATGTTTATGACAGAAGTGATGTGTGTTGGATGGCAGCAATGTGGAGGATGGAAAAAAGTTTTCATTTTCCTTAAAAGCCTTCTGGAGCCAGAACAACTTCAAGAAATGAAGGAAGATGCTCAAGGTTGTAGAAATGCGCAGTGGTGTGACTGCATTTTTCCACATGAAAAATGCCAACTACCAAGATGACTGGATTATTGGAATACCTACTATGTGACTGTTTTTTTCACATCAAAAGCACCAACTACCAACTACTGAGGTGGTTGTATTAATGGAATACCTACTATCACCAATAAACAAACTCTATATCACCTTTTCATTTTTGATCTCAAATAAATGACAGAGGATTTACCTTTAAAAATTGATGTGCCATCCTAGGAAACCAATTGAAAAAAATCTATGGGCACTGATAAATAAAGGAGGGTAGATAACTTCCATCTTCAAAGGGTTAATAAAACAATGACTTGTCCTTGTTTGCAGGTTTTACTCTACAGCAAACTATGTCACCCTGAAATGAAAACTTCAAAGTAGAATTGCTGATTATTTTATACCCAGCAAACCATGTTGTGCTGGCAAAAACATTTTATAGTTGAATCTCTCATTATCTTCTTTTCAGTGGAAGCAGCTAATTGCCACATTAGTGGGTGTCCACTAAAATTTGGTAACCAGTATTTCTGTCACTGCTCACTTTAAAATGTGCACACAGTATTGTGTTTTTTAGTGCAAAGAAAATGGGTGTTATCTGATTTTGCATTTGATCAGTCCTCTTAAAAGACTGTGAAATTTTGTGATGGCTTTTATTTCATCCATCTTTGGAATATAACTCAGAAGTTCGGTTGTATGGACAGTCTGCACTTCAGTTATTTCAGTACAAGATGGGTAACAAGCACAGCCATAGCGAACAAAGAAAACCCAAAAATATCCACTAACAGTGTCACCAATATTATAAATGTGGTCCACTGCACGCTTGGTTTGACTTATCTTTTTCTGTATGCTAACGTTTGAAGATCTGTATCTTATTTTTAAAAACATCTTTAGAAATGTTGGTAACAACAAAGAGAACTTAGCCAAGTGAGACTTAGACAAGACCTCAATGTTTTGGGGCATATCTCCTTCAGAATGACACAACAAACAAAATGAATCACTTGACAGAGATGCTGGTCCACAATGGTTGCTGGACAGGAAGAAAGTGTGGGGAAGGGGACAGCGTGTGGGAAGTAGAGTGTGCTAAACCACCAATCAGTGGCAAGAAGGCCTACAGCCAATAGAATGGCGTGTCCTATAAGGGCTGGTGAAAAGGGGGGGTGGTGTAAGGGAAAAGAGGTGTGTGTGTGTGTGTGGCGGGGGGGGGGGGGGGGGGGGNTGTTATAAAGAGAAACAGGAGGGGGGAGGGGAGTGAAGAAGTGGGTGGAAGAGAGTTAGTGCTTTAAGTTCAGTCCTGTGGGGGACATGGTGCTGAAATGAGAAATAAAGTAAGACTCCATGTTTTTGCAGTCTATGGCATCTCTGCTCCTTTGCCAAAAACCACAGACTCACGTTGTCCATAGTGAGCAGGGGAATTCTGATTGTCTTGCAACTGGGGAGTTTCTCATATGTCTTCTGTTAGCAAGGTATTCCTTGAAGTGGTCGTTAAGTGTACATTAAATGCACTGTCCCCCACATTTTTTTCCTGTCCTGGTGGACCAGCATCTCTGTTAGTGAAGTGACCCATTTTCTTTGTTGTTATCTGTTTGTGTTGTCCTGAAGAAGGAGATCTGCCATGAAACAATGTCTAAGTCTTGCTTGGCTAAGTTCCCTTTGTTTTTACCATATTTACTCCAAGCAGCAGTCATCTGTTTTTCTCTAAAGAAATGTTGACAGATAGATTGAGGCAGCAGTTTTAGCCACTGTAAGAATTGTTACTGTAAGGTGCATCTGTGCATGTATAAAGAAATGTTTTGCCAGAAATGATAAAAGCATTGAGCCACACACTACTATGAACTCATACAGGTAGCCGAGAGAAAAGTAAATATAAAAATTATATGCCTTTTTTAGCATCTTCTCATTCATCCCAGACAACATGCATTAACTCTTTGAACCCGTGCGTCGTGCAAAATTTCGATGAATTTAAACATTTGCAGCGACGCATTTAACAGTGTAAGGGAGGTAAACTTTATATCATTGTAAAGCTCTATCATCGCTTGTTTCCCCTGCACTGTCTAAATGAGTTTCGGAAACAGTTTCGGCTTGCCAAACGAGGTTTAGTGTAGCGGGTCGCCAGGTCTACTTCCGTAATGGCTACACGTGTTAAGTTTGTTGTGTGTGCAAAAAAGTGACTACATTTGGCACCAAATAGTAAGTAGTATTTAATATTTCTCACTAAAAGTATTGTTTCCATTGTGATGCCGAAGAATAGATCTTTCTAAATATGTAAAATATATTGCTGTGAGTGTGGTAGTTTTTAAGCGGTATTTTTTTTTTTGAAACGTGTAAATCTATGCGGCCTCTAAAGGTTAAACAGGCATGCTAGCAGGGGTAGGCAAACAAGAAGGAAAGTACAGTGCTATGCTGGCAACCGGCCATAGCCTTAAAGATAGAAATGTTTTACCGGCCAGCCAGTGAGGACACAAATATGCCTAACTTGATAATAATGATGCATTAAACAACAGAGAAATGTTTCACTTTTTAAATTTGGTAAGTGGTGGAAACATTTTTAAAATGAAAATTGCAGCTTGCACTGTACTGTACAGTACTGGATGTTGGAATAAGCGAAGGCAGTAGCCCAAACTGAAATAAAAAGCAGCAAGATGAAAAGACTGACATTATAAAAGAAAAAGGCTTCCACCTCTCCCCCCCCCCAAAAAAAAAAATCTTAAGAAAACCACATGCAGGAAATACTTCTACTGTATTGCAGGATTAGGCAGGAAGTAACACGATAACAAGACTGTTGCGTGAACATTATCCATGACAAAAGTGTCACAGCACTGGGAAGTTTTTTTTTAATGGGTGCTTGTAGAATACGGTTTTCATTTCCTTTAGCAACTATACGAAGACTGATGCCTTATTTGAAGCCCAAGTCTAAACCAAGGTACTTTAGGTCAATAGTTTATTCTGTCTGAATATAAATGATGGCATTCTACACTCTCTCCATCTCTGTTTCAAATGATCTTCGTGATCCTGTATTGATCGCTTTAATCAGTAACTGAAAATGCAGCAATCAGACCCTGTGTTATATCATGATGTCACTACTGTACTGACCTATGCCGAAGTTTCGGAGGCTGGGGGTTGGGGAAACAGTGCAAGGCAGCTGCAGTGCTATAGGATTACATGAGACTATTGACTAGCTAGATCCTGTCACATTTACTGACCAATTCTTCTAAGTTTTGTAGAATCGTAATACTCGAAGGCACTTTTCACGAGCTAAAAATTTATGAATTTCTGAAAATGTTCCCCACACGAATTCCGATGTAGGTCTTTTTAGCATCACTTTCAGTTGTTGCTACTTGCTAAATCTTCTTACTAATACTGCTAGTGTTGTGTTCGAAGGTGGACTTACAGCAATGTTTCCTGCAGTAACCTTACAAAGCAAGGTCAGCTGATCTTTTATTCTGAATCGACAGTGAATATTATGAAATGAGCGCCATGAACTGCAGCAAACTGAACTTCGAGGAAAACAAGAATGGACACGCATGCAAGGGATAAATCGTCTACCCTACCGCACGATCAGCTGGGCTGGCCAAAATGAATACGTGATCGACTTAGAAATGTGTGCTTAAATTTTCAAATTATATGCGGGATTTTAAATCTTTGTGAAAAGGTACCACTTCGCTTAAATCAGGAAGCCTGCTCCATTGCTCATGTTTTGGACAACCTCACCCTACCCCCCCGCCCCCAAATTTTCTCCTTGAATTTAGATAATTCACAAGAATGACCGTTTTGATGATGGAAAAAACGGAAATCCGTTTATTGATAGAACTCTGGCATGCTTGAATTAAAGCTTTTTAGTGTCCATGAGAAACTAAAATTACATGTACAATGCTCCCAAAACACTATCAAAAATAACAATAATCCATTTTAAGTCTTATCTAGTGCATACGGAAGACGCGATTATATTGGACAGAAAATAGTACATAAGAGAGAAATATTACTTGCCAGCAAATGGTTGACAACCCTTCTCCCTTCTTAAGCAGTGAAAGAAGTCGGGAAATCATCACAGAAAAAAATACAGAGTACCAGCAAGTTAACAACTATGGGTCAGTCTCTCTACCACTTGTAAATAATGTCTTGTAATTAACTCAATACCTTAAAAACCCGGTGCGGTTAGCCTTTAACCAGAGTACCAGCAAGTTAACAACTATGGGTCAGTCTCTCTACCACTTGTAAATAATATCTTGTAATTAACTCAATACCTTAAAAACCCTGTGCGGTTAGCCTTTCACCAGACTCACTGAGGAAGAGCCCACAGTGTCCGAGCAAAAAGCCACCATGGCGACCGTGCTACGAGCAGAGTGTTTATCTCTAGCTGTGGAACAACAATCTACCTGATATTCTTCTTGTGTCATGCTGGCATCAGGGTATCTGGCACTTATGCCCATCTGACCCAATTTTTCTCGGATTGCTGATTCCGGCATGGACTTGGAGAAACCCAGACCTGCCCAAATGTCTGTTGGAATTCGAGACTCCCCCTCTGGTTTCTTCTGCATGGCTACAAACACAACACGCTGCATGATTGCCAGTTCAACATCCTATAAACTAATGATAGCAAGACTTTTAAAGCTTTATCATGTCACAGGCCAGTTTATCCCCATAATACAAATCCCAGTCTGCAAGAATATTATCAAAGGATTTCACAACATGTGGATAACAACAGAAACTGGGCCAAGGTATAGGAGAAAAAGACAAGATCAATGTTTTGGGGCACTAGGATTGAAATGAACAAAATAAAATACTAACTGAAAAAAAATCAAATCAAGTAAAGGAAGAAATGTTGATTTTGTCTTCATTACCCAGTCTGGCCCATTGTTATCCACATTTTGTAGCATATATTATACTACATTTGTTTATCATTAAGTTATAGGCTACTAGAAATGGGGAATTTCCAGCAGGGAAAACAGCTCCTATTTTCTAAAAAGATCACATGCCTGAATCACCTTGATCACATAATCATGTGTGTCGCTGCACCACAAAACCAGTCTGAAGTCGGAAGAGCCAGTTTGTAGCTACAAGCAGAACTAGGTCAGTGGGGTGGATCTAGTCAAATTTCACTTTTTGGCACAAAAGCCCTCCTAAGACTATAAACTACCCTACAGATCCAAACTTTTCTATCAAATGTTACTATAATTAGGTGACAAATGAGCATTTGTGTGATAAAGAAATCGGGTCAGTACCGCATGCTTGCATGTTGAAACTTTGGAGCCTGTTTTCTCAAAATGGCTGCCACCCACATTCTGACTTAACAGGCCATATCTCTCTTACTAATTAAACTGAGACAATGGTTCTTATATCAAAATGATCAGGAAACGCTATTGATTTAAAAAATGTATTTAACTCAAAACACCCAATTTCGAACTTGAGGCTGGTTTCGTTGTGCAGTGACACATATTTGGAAGTGTTAAATTTCTAAAGCCAATTTACCCCATCAATTTCAAGAACATGCTATGAACAAGTCACAGGATGATGCTGAGGGCTACCTGCTGTTCCATCATATTACCTGCTTGACCGATGACTGACACATCACCTCTCCTCAGGACCCTATCCTTCCTCTAACTTGTAAGATCGCACAACTCTACTGCCCTTTACCCAGTGCTGGGTAAGTAGAGATATAGTGCGCTACAAATTTAAGTAGCAATTAGTGAAGTTGCTACAAATTTCTGCAAAGTAGCAAAGTATGTAGTGCACCACACATTTTTTCTATAGCTAATGGTGAAATGTTTTCGTTACAGAAAGTTTTCTACATCAACTTCGAGAAAACTTAAGTGACTGTGTTCTTCATGTACAGTCATGAATTATGGCTGTGCCCTTTGAAGCCTTTTGACAGAGGCTGGTAAAACAAAGATCTAGGAATGCCCAGAGCAGGGAGGTACAGGAGCCTGGCGGAAGAAGACAGGGACAAGGCTGCTGACACAGGGCAGCTGACATCACCACCACCTAAAGCATCAGGCTCATGAGAGGAGGGGCCACTGTCAGTCCTCGCAGATCAACAGATAAGACAGCCAGTTGACAGACTGTTTATTATTAATAAAGAACAAATGAGGACCGAGCGCTTAAATTATCGAAAGATAACTCCAACATAGGTACTGGCAGCGCTCAACATAGCCGTATGCAGATGTATGTGCCCAAGGGAGCTGCCGTACCCAAACACGTAGCAAAGACTGTTTATGTACACAGCCACAGCAGGAAACAACATCCTATTTCACATGGAAACGAAACTGAGCTCATATACAGTGACAACTTTCTAGCAGCGGTGGGTCACAGAAGAGTGCAATGACAGCTAAGCTGCAATATGGATGATGATAGAATTGAGCTATGCATGTAGACGTGTTCATGAGTACAACAATTGAATATAGACTGAGCAAGCGAGTAATGACGGGATGCTACATTTAGTAACGCACTATGACTGAGGTGAGTGCTGGCCAAGGAGTGACACGATAAGGATCAGTATGGACTTGAGGCAAGCAGGAGAGAATGATGAAGGCTAACAGAGAGGGCACAACTGATGCAGCTCCAGAGAACTGAGCTAGCAGGATGGCTGTAAGAGCGGCGAGACACGGTCTCCAACCCTCGTTTATGCGCCAGATTTGCTGAAGAGAGGAATGGCATTTTGATCCTTCTAACAAGATGGGAGACAGGTAAATCGATCCTTCAGGGTTTCTTTATGTCAAATGTTTTTGCGATGTTGACCAATATAGAAGACTATATTAATATATGTACCTAGGGTTTTGTCTGTGTGGATGTTATCAGCACATCCCAGGTGATGTGAGTGACTGCTCTAGCAAGAAGAGAAACACTACTGTAGGCACTCGCCTGTGTCAAAGTAATCAACCATGCAATGTATGCGCTTTTATTCCACCCAAGGCTGTGAGGTGATGTGCAATCATGCAAGTAAGAAATTTTGTATTTGTATTCACACTGACGGCTGTTGAAGCAGGGCCATTTAATGTTGGGAGCATGAAAGACTTTAATGTTTTAACTGAAGACGCTGCTTAGAGTGTGACCTCAACATAAAAAGACAAACTTTGCATGTCCTTTACTTCACGCCAGAATAGTTACAGGAACTGCATCTGCAGGAGATGCAAATATATGTAAAGTGACGGAACAAACCGAGTGAAGAATTTGAGACTACATGAACAGTTACTGTTAACTTTTGGGGTAAAATAGAAAAGGACTCTGATGTGGGACGCTGTTCGAATAAAGGAAATGTGAAGAACTTGAGACTACATGAATAATTACTGTTAACTTTTGGGGTAAAATAGAAAGGACTTGGACTGATGTGGAACATTGTTCAAATTAATGGAAAGGTGAAGAACTTCAGTAATTAGAGCAGTAGCGAGTAATGGTAGATTTCAATAACCTGATTATTGTTTAGTAGGAGTTGATGTGGTGCGTTTTGGTTGTGATAAGTCGGAGTGAGAGATTAGAGTGAGCAAGAGTGTGTGGTTAGATGTATAAATAAATGGATGCAGGGTTTTTTTAATTGAAAAATGACCCTATATGTTGTCTTGCGTTCAAGTATGGAGTCGAGAGTATGATGAATGTGCCCATTCCCTTGTTTGCCTGGTAAGTGAGAGGAGGGCAAGTGAGGAAGTCACAGGGCAGACTCCATCATGCAAATATTTGGGGTCGAACAACTACTTAGGGACAGTCTCAAAGAACACTATGAATTCAGCTGCACCTTTCGCAATGTGTGTGCAAGTGCTGAACGTGATACGAGAGAGAGAGAGAGACAGAGGGTCTAAGATGGGATTATGATGTATTCATGAAACGTGTAAATGGTGAAGATCACATATCTAGTGGGGAACAGGTCAAGTAATCAATTAGTGGTGGAAATGCTATCCATCTTTTGTTAATATGGAAGAACTTGGTTGGGAGGGGTATGTGTAACCAGTCCTAAGGTATTAGTCACTAGTCAGCAGGGGACCGATAGTAAACAGGGAGATCAGGGGGCTGGAAGGGAGGGGAGAGATATGCGGCCAGTACGGTAGACAGTGGTCCGTGGAAACAAGGGAAGACCGGCAGCTGACTGACACCCGCTGTATTTAAGAGGGGAATGGTCGGTCAGGCAGTCAGCATCTGCGAGGCCACCCACTGAGTGTTAGTGAATAGTGATAAGGGGTAAAAGCGTCAGAATGCAGACTCTGTAGGCAGCAGGCTCCACAGTCTGAGAGTGGAAGCTGAAAGTGACCAACACTTATATTGCCCGAGTTCTTGCAAGCCATCACCATCCACACATGCACTTAAACTGCTTGTCCACTTGACCCTGCTGCTTACAATTTGAAACTGCACATTCAGTTAAGGTTATTTTTAATAAAGAACAATGAGGACAGAGCGCTTAAATTATCGAAAGATAACTCCAACAAAGATGCTGGCAGCGCTCACACATAGCCATATGCAGACGCATGTGTCCAAAGGGAGCTTACCGTACCCAAACACGTAGCAAAGAGAGGGCCGACAGAAAGGAACTTGGCAGATCCTCAAAAAAAGATCTGCAATCCCTTTCTTTATAACGGCGCTATTCTTCACACAGCTAACCCTCGGTGCACAACATGTGCATACAGAGAATGTGTGAGCGCTGCCAGTATCTTTGTTTGAGTTATTTTTCGATAATTTAAGCGCTCTGTCCTCATTTGTTCTTTATTAATTATAATTTGCACCTTGAGGATTTCATGTATTTGTCCTATGTTGTGTTCGTCACTGAATCCTAGTTGTCAACACACGCTTAGTGAGCGGGCTGACTACATTAACATGGATTCTCTGTATGCACATGTTGTGCACCGAGGGTTAGCTGTGTGAAGAATAGTGCCGTTATAAAGAAAGGGATTGCAGATCTTTTTTTGAGGATCTGGCAAGTTCCTTTCTTTCGGCCCTCTCTTTGCTACGTGTTTGGGTACGGTAAGCTCCCTTTGGACACAGTCGTCTGCATACGGCTATGTGTGAGCGCTGCCAGCATCTTTGTTGGAGTTATCTAAGGTTATTTTGTTTTTAGATTTCTACCACGGTGTTAAATTTCACCTTCATTTCAAGTTTTATACTGCTCGTGGCTTGCAATGGCTTACATTTCTCTCTCTATGCAATGATGATCTGAAATTCAGTTCATCTTTGCGAATTGCAAATGAGCACATTTGGAAAGTAGCAAAAAAGTAGTGCACTACATTTTTTCAGAGTAGCAAAAAAGTATTTGCTATTTTTTTTTAAAAGTAGCGAACATGTAGTGAACTACAAAGTTTTTGAAGTAGCGATGAAGTGGCAATAGGGTAGCAAAATACAATTTTTGAAGTAGCGAACCCACGCCTGCCTTAAGCTAACCTTTCATGGCCAGCAGTTTCTTCTGTTCGTAGTCAAATGGGAAGGGAAGGGGGGAGGTGAAAAGTGATGATGAGGAATTGTTGTGTTCTCTCCCCTGCCCTAATTTGTCAGAAGGGTCAGATTCTGCACCCGATGAGTCGGAAGATTTTTCTCCATTTCTGCAAAAAAAAACAACAACAAAAAAAAAAAACATTTCGATGTGACTGGCAAGACAAAAATCCACCAGTTGTTTAGTTTTTGCAAAGAAAGTTTTTGCCACCAACTAGCCCTGTCAGTTGTGTGCAATCAGCAGCATAACACAACTGCTTCAAACTCACTGAGAGGCATGCATGAAGCATGCAACCATTCTTTCAAACTCATTAAAAGACACAGTGTTTTGAGTGAATATTTTAAGTGGTCAGAAACAGCTGTGACTCGGAATCAGGTGGTTAAAGCAGCAAGGTCTAACAGAAGAAAACTACTTCTAGTAACCTGAATTTTTTTCAACGAAATAGTTACAAAACAGGTGTTTGAGAGTACAAACTACTCAGCAATACTTTTGAACCACACATTGAATTTCCGGCGACTAGCTATGCATTGGCATAAGGAGGCATGTTTGTCCAAAATGGACCTCACAGTAGCCTTGTATTTAGCAGCTGGACAATACATGGACGTGGTCAATTCAACATGAAATGCTTGTTAATCAATCTAGCGTATGCTTAGAAAGGGAATAGTTACTGGTTCAGGAACAGGTTTTAGAACATTCAACCTGCACAGAACTGTACTATGGTCATATATGAGGCCATCGTTAACACGTTAATTAAGCAAAGAATGGCTTCAGCAGCAGCTAGTGGGCCAACAAAAGAGTGGCCAAGATAAAACATTTCAAGAAATTCACTGTCATGGATCAATGACATGGTTGTGATGCGATGTGCATGGATTTGTTTCTTTTGCTGTTGAAGTAGGAATGTGACCATAGTTCCCTGTAGGGATTTAGGGTTTTGACCTTGATTTAGGGTACTGAGCGATGACTTGACAGAGAGATAGCAGCCATGGCGTAAGGTGTAACAGTCAATCAAAGCCAGAGTATGAAATGATGGGAAAACTGTTGTGTAGAGATGACTAAGCAGCAACACAGAAGTTGCAGTGGACAGCAGACCTTCCAGTCTGAGTGACAAGTTCCACATGAATGCTACGGGAGCCAAGAAAGGGATATGTTTGTGCCTCTGTTCAACTGTACTAGCAGGCTTCTCCCCCCTCCACTGACAAGATGGCTGTGATGTCTGCATGGTTTACTCGCAGACTAGACTGCTGAGACAACAGCACATTTTACTTATCTAAAGTAGTTTAGATAATTCCAAAAAACCTTAAGTCAGAACTCACAGTACTCTCTGATCAGACTGTTTTTAAACTCACTGTAGTCTGGATGGCAGGCCAGGGAAGAGCGAGGGCTGCTGTACGGATGGCGTAGTTTTGCTGAGGCCCAGCAAGTCCAGCGTGTGACCACTGGTGCTGAGACTGGAGGTGTCCCGCGTGATGACATCATCTATTGTTCCACCAGACTCCAGAGGCCTCAGATCTGCTGAAACAAAACAGGTGATAAGGGTCAAAGTGACCTGACAACAGGAAGTGAAATACAACATAGGTGAGGCTTGATTCTTCCTGCAGATAGGCCAATTAGTAAAAAAGAAACATGATTTCTTAGGTTACTGGTGAAACTGCCATTATGTACCCAAAAAAACCTCCACTGCCACCAAGAAAGCAGTGAATCTGCCTGTAATAAGCAAATCCTACAAACTCAGTGCAAAAAGGTTGGAGGCAAGTGCTCAGTGACTTCAAGGAAACCTACTGTCACAGGTGTCAGACTGTAGCCTGTAATATTGTTACATTGTGCATTCAAACACTGTAAGACTGTAGCCTGTAATATTGTTACATTGTGCATTCAGACACTGTAAGACTGTAGCCTGTAATACATTTGTACTATTACATTGTGTAATCAAACACTGTAAGACTGTAGCCTGTTATAGTGTTATACAGTGTACAGTAAAATCTGCCTTGTGTGACCATTAGAATGAATGACACCTCCTGTCTTGGGACACTGATGGTCAGCATGGACAGCACAGAGACCACGACTTTCGACAAGCAGTTTGCTGGGTGTGAAGGAAAGAATCCTATCAGAGACACCGAAGACAGCATGGCCAAGTCGACTCCTGTAGGAGTTCACTGCAACATGTCTTACTCCTCTCAATTCTAAATTGCATCTGGTGGGAATCTGAGCTAACAACAATGTCACCAACTGATCAGGTGATAAATCTATGGATCTGGGTTGGTTGATGGGTGCTAGCTATGAGAGGGGTTATGAAACAAATGTGTAGATTGGTGGAAATTGGCAGTAAACAATGGCAAAAGATCCCCTCACATAGCTCATATACAGGTGGCGCTTTACTGTAGTCGACATCGTTGGGTATTTAAAAATAGATTCAAGTGGTGGGAGAAAGCAAGGTCAAGTCTTAGTGCACGTAGAGTTGGCAGGTAAGGAAGATGTCAGTCAAATATGAACACACACACACCCCTCCCCCCCCCCCACGCACATTTCTATATGCTGATGATCATATGTTGATGGACTGGTACTCCTGGGTTGCAAATTAAGGAAGCCTCTGGCAAAGTGACACCTGTAAGGTAGGGACACTTTTGGGTGCAATGAAGGGTGTCCATGCAAAGTGTGTACAGTGGCGATGAGCTATCTTCTGTATCTTGTTTTATGGCCTTGCCCCTGACGCCTGGACAAAACAAAGTAACGCCAAGTTAAATACCAACTGATCATGGCAGGGGAAGACCACCCATGGCCCCATGATGGTTACGGGTACAGTAGTCCCTCCCTAGCATGACCCCCTGTAGTATGACCTTGATGCCACCGAAACATCTGTGACTGACAGTATTTCTGATATAAAAGACATCTGTATTTCAACTTATCCCCAGTTCCATCAAATGACCGGCATCAGGGACAGCAATTACGAATGTGCAAGATCAGTTCCTAATTTTATGACTGGAGTGACCTTCTCTGGTGAACAAATTTGCAGCATCTTAAACTGTGTTATTCTTTCTTGTTGCCCCATGAGTTTTATAACTGAATTATTGAATCAATCATGCAATTCTTCAGCTGAAAAGCAAACGCAAAAAGAACTTCTTGCCTACAGACTGGATCACGCAAAATCATTCCCTCAGCCTTCAGTGCAGCCGTCATCAGCTGACCATACAAAGGCATTCCCTCAATCTCATAACTGCACCATTGGTCAACCGATGTTTCAAATTCACCGTGATTGTAATAAGCCAGAAGGGCTTGTTAGCATGTGGATGATTTGATGGGTTAGTTTTGAGTTCATTCTCCCATTCCACCTGTGAAGTATGGAGGGGGGAAGGGTCGTAGTACACGTGGGGGAGCGGAAACCCTAGGAGGTTGTATCGGTATGTGTTTTGAAATGCCTGAGACCACAGGCTTTTGTGCCATGTCATATGTGATGCAAGCACTTGAGCAGCATATGAATCAGTTGAACCACGAACTGCTTTGTAAACCATTGGTCTTCAAAGTTCGGTCAAAGTGACCCCCCCCCCCCAACAGCAGCTTGATGCACAAAAGAACTGCTTTAAATCTAGAAAAGAGACTGAAAGTGTTCCTAACAAAGAAACAACAAAGGGACGTCGGCAATAAGCATTGATCTGACATCCATTTACGACTTTATGCCTAACGGACTGACAAAAGTGACCAGTTTTGCGCAATATATGACTTATGTGTCTTTTCGACATTTCACAGTAGGACAAACAGTTATGTCACAGAAAAGATTTTGGTGTAAATTCCTGATTTGCCATATTCAGTAACAGCAAGGTCAGCCAGACGCAGTATAGTTACGTCTCGTTCACAGTTCTTTGAGGTATTTTATAGCTAGTTACCAGACTGGTCTGATATATTGTGAGTTTAAATATTGCCAGACCATAGCCTGTTCTCTGTTTTATCATAACCATCTCTGTAATAATGTTCAATGGAAAATCTTACCTGCTCCTTGATGTCTGCGGCCAATGGGTATAGGGCTTGAGCAGGGGCTAGATCCTGGGCTGGTCAACTCACCTGCCTTACTGCTAGTACCTGTATGCAGACATTATATATTAATACTTCTAGCACCTGTATGCAGACATTATATATTAACACTGCTAGCACCTGTATGCAGACATTAAATATTAAAACTGCTAGCACCTGTATGCAGACATTATATATTAACACTGCTAGCACCTGTATGCACACATTATATATTAACACTGCTAGCACCTGTATGTAGACATTATATGTTAATACTGTATGCACACATTATATATTAATACTGCTAGCACCTGTATGTAGACATTATATGTTATTACTGCTAGCACCTGTATGTACACATTATATGTTAATACTTCTAACACCTTTATCCAGATATTATATGTTAACACTGCTAACACCTTTATCCGGACATTATATGTTAATACTGCTAGCACCTATATACAGACATTATATGTTAATACTGCTAACACATTTATCCAGACATATGTTAATACTGCTGGCACCTACATACAGACATTATAACGTTAATATTGCTAGCACCCATATACAGATATTATATGTTGATACTGCTAACACCTGTATGCAGACATACTGTTAATACTGCTGGCACCTGCATACAGACATTATAATGTTAATACTGCTACCACCTATATACAGACATTATATGTTAATACTCCTAGTACCTGTAAATAGACACTATATGTTAATACTGCAAGTACCTGTATAAAGACACTATATGTTAATACTCCTAGTACCTGTATATAGACACTATATGTTAATACTACTAGTACCTGTATACAGAGATTAATATTACTAGTGCCTGTATGCAGACATTATATACTAATACTGCTAGTACCTGTTTACAGACTTATATGTTAAAACTGCTAGCATCCGTATACGGACATTATGTTAAAACTGCTAGTATCCGTATACAGATATTATGTTAATACTGCTGGCAGCTATATCCAGATCACGTCGCCATCTTTACATGTACTTATGCCTAGCTTTCTTAGATATTCATTTAGTGTCTCTAGCTGATATAACTGCTAGCGGTTGGATTTCTAATGTTGCTAGCATCTTTGCACCATTCAGCCTCCACATTCTTGTAGACAGAGGTAAAGTTGTCAGCGACACAGATGACGCCAGAGTTCTTGCAAGCTATCGCCCATCACCCACAGCCCATTTCCACCTAATGCGGTTAAACCGTTCGTTCACTCGATCCTGTAAGCTTATTACAATGGCAGAGTAAATGTCAAAATACTTTGATCCATATCTTGAATTTTTCACATTTGTTGAGGAGAAAGACAAGACACTAATTTTTAAATGTAAGCAGGCAGCTGGTAGTGGGGCTGGATTCCTTCTGGCAGGAGGAGGCACCCCACCGACGTGACGTGTCTTGGTATACAAGACCTGCCCACAGCTGTTGGGTAAACGGTAGTAAATGGTAAACAACCCAAAGGCAATGTACAGAGTAGAGGATAGACTCCCAAAGGCTCCCAAAGCGAATGAGAGTGGGACAACTCCCAAGCTAACCCTGGGTACTGGGTAGACTGGAGCCAGTAACCGTGTTAGGTCACAAGTCTAAAAGAGGACACTCCTAATTAGAAACCTTGAGCTACCCTGACGACGAAATGTGCTGACTGAACTCTATGGGTGGACCCTCTTTTTCAGCATTACATCCACAGCAGGAAAGCAGACACATATCTTACATAGCCATGCAGAGAGGCTGAAAATGTTATTTTAATCAGGATTTACAGATGGAACACAGCATGGTCTAACTAGATATAACACACAGTTATTTGGTCTAGCCAGAGGAAATGCACACAGCGTGACCTACATGGCCAGAACACATATGGTGTGTGTCTATCTGAACAAAACGCATGCACATATTGCAGGCCCAACTACATACATAGCCTGTATGATCTAGATGAACAAAACACACAGCATTCATGATCTAGATGAACAAAACACACAGCATTCATGACCTAGATGAACAAAACACACAGCATATATGATACAACTGGACAAAATGCATGTACGTGCTGAAGGTCTGTCTGCATGCACGGCACCTTAACCAGCGAACGAGTGGCCAAATATTGTCTGCAGTACAACACCTATGTGGCAGTTTAACCAATGCAGTGACCAAATACTATCCGCACTACGCTGCCAGTCTTACCTTTGGCATGTGGATTAGGGCCATGGGCAAGAGAACCAACATTAGAGAAATCTTTCTGAAAGCCATTGCACACAGGCACGGTGTCCACTGGTGGAATGGAACATGTAGACGATGGACCCATAACCATGACAGGTGTAAAGAAACCTAAGGCACAACATGCAGAATATTGGATGAAGACAACATACACAATAATGGATACATACAACATACAGGGTAATGTGGCAAACTGGCTTAATATACACAATAATGGATAAGCACAACATAAAGAACAACAGATAAATATGATCCACAGACTAAAAGCATATCGAATCATTGTTATACCTACATACACCTCTCCAAGAATCTGTGGTATCACTAGGACAATATGCAAATTTCTTTATCTAAATTTGTGTTTCTTTAACAATACTGTTCCATGACCCAAAGTGCTATATTCTCAATTTAGCGATCCCTAACCGCACCTTCCAAACAAAAACAACCCCATAGCAACCCTGGTAAGGCCCCTCCGCGCATGCGCACAGTGTCAGCCACCCGTGTACACAGCTCACTGACCAGTTCAATCTGACTTTTTCAAGCCAGAAAAACCATCAGTGGGGAGGAGGGTGGGTTCGTGGTGGATCATGGTAAGTATTGCTAAAGAAACACAAATTTAGATAAACAAATTTGCATTTTCTTGTCACAATACTGTACCATGACCCAAAGTGCTGACTAGCACAAAAAAGGAGGTGGGTGATGCCACCGTTGAAAAGACAAAAAACGTACCAGGATTAGGAGGATGGCGCAGCCCAGAGGTGTTGGGTGATGACTGCCGCAACCACACCAAAAAGGCAATCCTCCCGGCGGCCGGAGAGATCCCGCAGGTAATGGTTAATAAATGGATCCTCCAACCGCCAGTATGCCGCCAGCAGAATGTCTCGCAGTGCGTGAGGCTGCAAGGCGAGGGTGGCGGCCCATGCCCTAACCTCATGCAGTGAGAGGTAGGGCTGGATCTGGTCCCCCCTGTGCTGTCGCTGTAGCATACGCACAGTTGTGACCCAGCCCTAGATGCAAGCTTTCGAAATCTCTCGCATTCGGCCCGACTGCAGGGAGAGAAAAAGATGTCTCTGAGAGGGGGTACGTAATGGACGTGTACGGTGTCTGTACTCACATGGTGCCCGGGCCGGACAGTTAGCTAAGTCAGGTTCAGATGGGGCCAGGATCGCGGACAAAGGCAGGATGGTGACTGCAGGGGAGGGCTCGCCTGGATGCTGATTCTTAGCCAGGAACTCTGGCAAGAAACCCAGAAACCAGGAACCATCGCGCTGCTGCCGGACATCCGCCTCCAACCCTGAAAAAGCATGAACCTCGTTGGCCCTGGGCCAGAGGCAAGCATAACCAGAAACACAGTCCTCAGTGTTAAATCAGGTAAGGAAGCCTGCCGTAGAGGTTCATAGGGAGGAGAGCGGAGGGCCGCCAGAACGAAGAAAAGGTCCCAGGCTGGAACGCCAGATGAGGTGTGCTGGCCTGGGACAGTGCGATGCCACGCACCACTTCTGCGATGATGGGCCGATTACTGTACAGCTGCCGGAGGGAGGTGAGGACCGACACCCTGCCCACCGAATTCACCAAAATGGAAAGGTTGTTGGTCAGGTCCGCTGCCCGGGGCCTGGTTGGGTCTACCCCCTGGGCCCGACACCACTCCACCCAATGCCACCAGTGAGTGTCATACACCTTGTTTGTGGAACTGCGGCGGGCAGAAGCCAAGAACTGCAAGGTGGAGGCAGTAGCACCGCGACGTGCTGCAGGATGGGTTACAAGAGCTATGTGTGCAGACAGAGACACTGGGGGTTGGCATGGGGAATGCCGGACCCTGGCTGAAGGTGGGCTCCTACAGGAACCCTGAGCGGAATGGGATCCGCTTTGGTCAGCCGCAGCAGATCTGGAAACCATGCTTGCGCCGGCCAGCGTGGCGCGACAAGAATGAGATGGGGATGATCAAACTCCCCCTTGCGCAGCATGCGGGAAAGGAGGGGTCCGGAAGCAGGGAAATATAGACTGGGAGCCGCTTGGTGTACTGTGTGGCGAACATGTCCACCAGCAGCCTAAACCAGGCCTACCACACCAGTTCCAGAACCAAGTGTGCCAGAGTCCACTCAGTCTGAAGAACACAGTGTGGGTGACTCAGGAGGTCTGCAAGAACACTGACAGAGCCGATCACGTTTTTTTTTGCAGACAGGAAGAAACCTTGGCTTTGTGCCCAGAGCCACAGATCGACAATGAGTCAACAATGCTGCTGAGTGGGTACCACCCTGGTGGTTAAAGTATGCCACTACAGCGGTGTTGTCTGAGTGTATGCGGATTTGCACTGGGGTAGGCACATCTCGAAAACACTCCAGAGCGAGGTGAACCGCACGCAACTCCACTTCTGACCATGCGCCAGAGGCGACATGGTGCAGGAAGTGAGCACCCCAGCCCCCCAAGGAGGAGTCTGCAAAGACCTCCACCACGGGTGTGTGTGTGGCATGATGGGAACGCCAGATGTCAGCCATGCAAGATCTGTCCATCGCTGAACAAGGGGGATGAATGCTTCCGGTGCATCCCACTGCTGAGAGGACTGGTTCCACCGTGCTGCAAATGCCCGCTGGATGGGTTGCAGGAACCCTACAGCCAAGCTGGCTAAGACAAAAACTGCAAAAAAACGCTAGGACACAAAAGTGAGCAAAGAGTGTAACGTGGACAGATCAATGCAAGGAAAAAAACAACAAATCACTTCCCTGAATACTGTCGGCGCAGCGCAGAAGTAGGGAAAAGGACCGCCAAGGCCAAGCCACACTGTGTAGGGAGGAGGTGGGAGCAGCTCATGCACACGTCCTGCGGGCAGCACAGTTTTGAGAAAGTCAGCTTGACCTTGTCAGTGAGCTATGCGCACGGGTGGCTGACGTGCGCATGCACCGAGGGGGCTTACCAGGGTTGCTATGTGGGTTATTTTTGTTTGGAGGGTGCGGTTAGGGACCGCTAGTTGAGAATTTAGCACTTTGGGTCATGGTACAGTATTGTGACAAGAAAAGATTTTTTAAGCCTAGTTCATGGTGGGATGGCTTTTTCCAAAATTCCTGGGGGCATAGTTCCCAACAGCTACTTCCCTAGTTACCAGGGGAATAAGCGTGTGCCTAGTTTATTGTAGAATAGCTATCTGCATAGTTCTCCAGCTAAAGGCAATTTTGTTTGTCCTTGTGCTAACCAGGTTAGTTTTAGAATATTCTGGTCATCTGGGATGTGAAATTGATCTCGTTATATGTGATTTCTCATTATACATAATCTTGCAATAACCAACAAATATTTGACAAGTGTTAGGAAATCAAAACTCTCTTGATGCCTGATATCATCATTGCCACGTATCCCTCCTGGGCAATGGCCTGCCTATGAGAATCTTTTAGGCGACTCGGTCCTTAGCCAGTCTCTGTAGCTGTCCCCAGGTGTGCCCCATCCTCTGCGTCTGCCTCAAGGTCATCGTACTAGGTAGTCCTTGGCCAACCTCTCTTCTTCCTTCCCTGGGGGTTCCATGTCAAGGTTTGTCTTGTGGTGCTGGAAGCTGGTTTGCACAGGGTGTGCAATGACTGCATCTGCAATGACTTTGAAGGATCTTATCTCCTGCAAGCTGCCAAAGTTTTTGGCTGCAGATGGTATAAGGCCAGCGAATCTGTAGGATCTTCCTCAGACAGGTGTTGATGGAAGTCTGGTCCTCCAGGCCCTGGCTCCGTAGAACTGATTTGACATTGGCGATGAGCACACTGATCATGGTGTTGGTGGAGATGTCTCTGGATGCCTTCTGGATGTTCACCTGGAGAAAAGCTGTCCTTGTCTTGCCAATCCTAAATTTTAACAACGGCGTCTATCCCCCACCCCTCTTTCCGTCGACAATGTTCTCAAGGCAGGTGACATTTTCCACCTCCTCCAGTGCATTTCTTTCCAGCATGACGGTGGCTGGGCTGGTGATGCTGACCCTGAAGATCATACACTTCAACCTTGTTCAGGCCACCCGCCACATTTCCCTTACAGAAAATATGTTTCCCTTATTACCTGCTACCAAACTTTATAAAAACAACAAATGTTTATTATTGAAATTTTTTATTTGAATGCGACAGTAAATAATAGGTGATAGCTGTGCATTTTGAGATGGAATCTATGTTAGCGAAGAAATGTGTTTATAAATCTAACAGCTGTGAAGTGGTTTCTTGAACACCTTCTTTAAGATCATGCACAACATCCGTAAAAGCTATTGATGTTCTTGATTGTGTGCTTTGGTGGCAGCTTCAACTTTGCTGATGGCTAGGTATTAAAACAAGCCAAGTGTCCTTCAATCGTTATTATTTGTAAAAATGTAGTAAATGTCTGGAGCCATGTTCTTTCTGAAGTTTGTGTGAATTTTTCTGACAATAGAAAAAGCTATTTGGTGTGTGTTGATCCCAACACTCCTTTCACAATCAGTGTCGTCTTCTTACTTTTACACTGGAAACCCTTCACAACTGTGGAAAACTTGTTTTCACTAACTCTCAAACTGGCAGAACAAGACTTCTCCTCTTGGTGAATGGGAAAATTGCACAATGCCAGCTTTAAAGGTTCTGAACCATACAACATTGTCTTGGTGTGACTTTGTTTTGAAGTGCATAAGCAGGTCGTACACACCAGAAGCATTTTTATGAGAATGCATAAAATCCTGAACTTTGCTGGACTCGTTGATAAGGCCAACCAATCTTTCCTTATCAAATGATGCCAATTACTCTGTCAGGTATTTTCACTACCATTTCTTGTTTTTTGTGTGGTGGGGGTGTTGATGAATCCATGATGGAATCAAACCCAGAACACACTTCTGATCTAAAAAAAAAAAGGAGCAGCATAACTATTAGCACGAGGCACATGGGTATGACCAACCAATCAAAATACCCCATTCAAAAACCTGAGCGTAGACAGTCCCTTCCGAAAAGTCAGTTATGTTACAGCATTGTTAAACACACTCAAAACGTTCTTTTAAAAAGCGTTTGATTTTATATTTTGCCGTACAAAGAGATTTTTTACCACACAGAAACAGCTAAATGGTTGTATAGACCCAAAAGTGTGAATTTCCTGTAGTTATACGAGCTGACCTTGTAGGTTGACACGTACGGGTCTTAGTCTCCCCTCAGTGGATGTTGGGGCCCAAGCAAGCGGAGCTGACTTAGTGGTGTTAGTTTGTTTCCTGTCTGCTGCTGGGTGTGGGAGAGAAATGTTGTTTTCAGGTTGTCAGCAAAGTTGAGATCATCTGTGTGCAAAGGGATGACTGGATACCATTCTGCTTTTGTGCTATAGATGTTTTAATGATCCTGTCTATGGCCAGGAGGAACAAGAAAGGAGACAGTAAAAAGCCCTGCCTTACTGTTACAGAATTCAAGTTATAAATGCATGTTTCTGCACCCTGCGTGCTGGCGTTGTTGTTTGATGTCACTGTGGGGGATGTTCTGGCCCTTTAGCATTGTTCTTGCATAACACAGTGCAGCCTGGCGGCCGCTGACAGACTTAACAAGACAGCTGACTGCATTCTTGGCTCTTCCTGAACGCTGTCGAGGATCAAGTGGCCATGCATTTTCAGTGTTCTTTTAGTGTATTGAGAAATTGCTAGATGTTTGGGTCATATCCGATCCTAGAAGTTTTGTACAGGTTTTGTATATATAAATATAGTGGTGATTTGAGAGAGGGGGGGGGGTTTAGAGAGAGTGCTGTGGATTGTGAAAGTTGATGGTTAGAAATGAATGAAACAGAGTTAAGTGCAAATACATTTGATCCCCTCTTCCAAAAACTTCCACAAATTGGTCTTATGAGAAGGAGAACTGACAGGTACAAAATAGTCCCAACACAAGAGTTATACTGCCCTTTATGCAAGACAGAAGTGGACAAAGAATTCCATTTCCTTTTTACTTGCAAACCATTTAAACGATTTGAGATCGAGATATCTTCCGTGCAAATATACCTTACATCCATCACATTCTACCTTGTCTCGTCTGTTTCAAGATCCTCGTAGCTCTATCAATTTAGCCAGATACCTTTACCAGTTTTAAGTGCCAAAATGAAGTGAATGCAATTGATATGCCAAATAACTGTCCACATTAGAACGTTCGTGGATGTAAATGCTTACTATAGTCATCATATCATTTGCCTCTAAGTATGGAATTACTGGTTAACCCACTGTCACTTTTGCGCTCGCTGGATGGCGTAAAGTATATAAATGCTTGCAACCCTTGCGCTGGTTGGCCAGCGGATGCTGCGGGTGCTGCAAAAAGAATTTTTTTACCAAAAAAAACCAAACGATTTGCTGGCAAGGGAAGTCACTGGTGTTTTTCTAGAATCATTTTTATGGATTACAAGTGCTGCAAACGGCTGTAATCGCCGCATGTTTCGTGTCAGTGGGACTTTTTCAAAACTGTCTTACGTCACCTTGGTTACGTAATTCAACACAGTCTTCCACAAAGCGTCAGCAACGGACGGATTTCGGGTAGGAAAAATCTTTTTCTACTTAAATTTATCTTTCTAACAACGCTTGAATGATACTTTTAACTTTAATAGGTTTTTTTGTTACAATTTTTCGAAAATCGGTAAAAATCTCCCAAACGCTGAGATTTCAGCAATGTCGCGCGTTGTAAGACGCAAGTTGAGAATGGGTTAATACTGTGTCATGCTCATCTCCCATTGTAAAGGCCATGTGGACATGTTCTTGGCCTTCAGTGCCTCTGCCAGGATACTATCAGGTCCTGCTGTTTTGACATTTTTAGCTGCTTGACTGCCTTAAGGCTCTCCGCTTGATATACTGCAGTCTATAGACAGGTCACTTCTGGACAAGCAGATTTCCAGGGGCTTCTGAGGAGGCCGTATTGTTGGCTATGTCCCTATGTCCCAGGAGGTGTACAAGGCAATGATGATGATAAGCAGTTCCTCAAAATGCTCCTTTCATCTGTTCTTGCATACGTCAATTACTTTTTTGGCCTCACTGTAGCACTGAGCTCTAAAACCGTAACACACGGCAGTGAAATGTAACAGCAAAAGTGACATGGTTTTTCATGACCATAAATCGGGAAGTTAAAAAGTGTTCACTAGCCCCACGGCCATATTAACTAAATTATTTAAATGAGCATGCAGTTAATCAAATGAAAAGCAAAAGTAAATATTTTCTACCAGCAGAACAGTCACTTGGGACTGCAGACAGTGGAGAGAACTTCCCTTAAACCCAATGTTATCAAGATGGCGGCCATTGTTTCCAGGTTGCTGCTTCTAATAGCTAAAATAAAATCTGCAAACGATGTGGTCCGTGGCTCTGTGGTTAAATCCCCGATTTCAGCACCCAAAGACTGAGGGTTCAATTCTTACCTTTGACTTTTTTCATCCACATTTTTACAACTTTGTTCTCTCCTAAAAGAACCAACAGTCAGATTGCCTAAAGCTCTCTGGCAATGCGTTCCACATTACTGTGGCATTATACCTGAAACTGTTGGCCGTAGTGCTTACTCTTGATATCTTTCAGCACTGAAATAGTAAGAAGCCAATGGGCAGAGTGGAGAATGAGAGAAGGTTTGTAGAAATGGAGAAGGTCTGTCAAATAACCAGGTTGATGCTGACTGCAAGAAAAACAAGACAGTGTTTTGTGCTGAAGAACTTCACTGACTGGTAACCAGTGCAGCTGTGTGAGGACAGGTGAAGTGCAACTGAGCTTGTGCGATTTCTTCACAATGCTGGCAGCTGTTTTGTATGACCTGAAGATTTTTAATCTGGAACTCTGGAAGACCTACCAGGAGATAAGTGCAATAGTCAAGTCTTGACCGAATGAATGAGACCATGAAAGATTTTGCAGCTTTAGATGTAACAATAGGGCAGATTTTACCTAGTGACCATACATGGAGAAAACAATGCTTTGCAACAGAAGAGGTCTGTTTGTCAAATAAGACGTTGCAGTGTGAAACCACGGGGTACAAAATATGGCCACTTTGTGATATGTAAATGTAGAAAGAACTGATCCCTTTTATTAGATGTTCTGAGCACAGCTGTACATAGAGTAAAATGAAAGTTTATACAAGCAAAATGAATCATAGCAAGCAGAATGCCAGCCTTGGTGATCACAACATTGGTGGTAAGCCATCCTTCCGCTACGTTACCGGACAATGAAATAACTGTCTGCTGACCAATTTAAGAGTCCACAAGAGGCTTGACGCTGGTCTAAGCAAGCAGGCAGCAGTCCAGCACTGTACTCTATGATTATTGCTAAGAGAGACTTTTTCCTTAGTTCATGGTGGGATAGTTGTTGGCATGGTTATGAGAAGAATATTACAAACAGAACAGATTGGACAGCAAGCCAAGTTTTCTGAAACCTTTTTCAGCGAAGTCACCTGTGGACTGCAGCCAGTGGCTGGGAGTGGGACTACCACAGGTCTGTGGGCTGCCCAGGGCAGGGCTGTGACGACCCGGCACAAGCAGCAGAGAGCTAGCTGTGTTGACACTCAGCAGACTCTGACCAAGGAACCCTGTAATTCACAAGCACAGGCTGGTCACATGACACAGTGTGACAACAGAATCATTTTGCACATCAAGCACAGGCTGGTCACATGACACAGTGTGACAACAGAATCATTTTGCACATCAAGCACAGGCTGGTCGAACAACACAGTGTAACAATAGTATCATTTTACAAATCAAGCTGGTCATATAACAAAATAGTAACAACAGCATCAGTTTGAAATACAAGTGCACCCTGTGCTCATGCAACCAGCTGAGTTTTAAGAACATTTTGATTATCTGAAGTATGAAAATGACTTCATTATATCCACTCTCACAGTAAGTCATATTTATAAACAAATAGAAGAGTGTTGGTTGGGAAGTCAACACTGTATGCAATCAGTGACATGCAGTTCAAGGAGACTTTAGAATGTTTAGAATCGGTTAAGTGACATCTGCAGTTCTGACCTACAGAAACATCAACTTTACTAATCTAACAATGACAGGCACTGAATTGCTGTACTACTGAGTGATACACTGATCTCGAGGATGCGTGCTCTCTTAGCTAGGATCCTTATCCCCACTATGGTGTGTGACCTTTTGCAAACGCATTTCTGATGTGGTAGCTGGAAACAGGGAAGGTGCACAACTCTAACCTATCTTGAAGTAAAGGTATGCATGATGCGAATTTAACCAAGAATATAATTTTTTCTGAAAAGTTCTGGTTTTACTGAGTGAGATTGAAAATTATATTATTCTCTCTAAAAATTCAAGGAATTTTCCTGACTAAAAGCACATTTTCTGAATTTCAAGGGCCCTGGAACACACAACTAAACTTTCCAGGAGTTTCAAGGTGTTTCCAGGACCTGTAGGAATACTGTGACCTGTTATCTGGAACTAAAGTGTCCTACTGTAGCGATTTTCCTAGACTGAAAAAAACATACCGGACTGCACAAAGTAATTCCTTCAGTCTAAAAACACTGCCATTCATCAACTGACAAGAAAACACAAAGACCTTTCCTACTACATCTACATGCTGCACCGCACAAGCCATACTTTTCACATTTCCCATAGCAGAAAATTCATTGTGAAAAAGCATAACAATTATAATAAATAAAGAACAAATGAGGACAGAGCGCTTAAATTATCGAAAGATAACTCCAGCAAAGATACTGGCAGCGCTCACACATAGCCGTATGCAGACGCCTGTGTCCAAAGGGAGCTTACCGTACCCAAACACGTAGCAAAGAGAGGGCCGAAAGAAAGGAACTTGGCAGATCCTCAAAAAAAGATCTGCCCGCCCTTTCTTTATAACGGCGCTATTCTTCACACAGCTAGCCCTCGGTGCACAACATGTGCATGCAGAGAATCCATGTTAATGAAGTCAACCTGCTCACTAAGCATGTGTTGACAACTAGGATTCATTGGGCACAGGCGTCTGCATACGGCTATGGGTGAGCGCTGCCAGTATCTTTGTTGGAGTTATCTTACATAACAATTATGCCAAAACTGTAACACTTGACATGTCCTATTGTATTTAAAAAATACTGCTGTATTCACCTAAGAAGATGATGAAGCTATGTTTATTATCGGCTTCCAATAAACACTATCAACTGTGCAAGAATGGAAGTGAAATCAGAGGAAAACAATGTTTGGTGAGAAACAATTGTGTGATTTTTATTATGGCAATCAAAATCTGAATCCGTCTGAACCACCAGATAGTGAAGCTGCGATGAAAACGATGTGTGATTTCCAGTACCTTTACGGTGAAACAAATGTTTCAGCCATGACCTAAGGGTCAGGTCCCAACACACTGCACAAACCAATCAATGCAAAGAACACGAAGTCATGAGAAAGAACCAATCAGACAAGAGAACAGAATCAACTATCTCCATTTCTGTACACCTAGTGCTGCTGTTAGTGTGTGGTGCAAGGTCTGCGGCTGGACTTCCCCAGCTGAAGTTCATTTCTGTTTATCTCGCTTGTTCTTGTGCTAACCTAGCTGATTTTGGAGCATTTTGGTTATTTGGGATGAGAAAATGACCTTAAAATGTTAGACGAACAGAAGAGTGTTGGTTGGAAAGTCAAAACTGTCTCTTTGATAGCCGATGTCTCATGGTATCAGATCTCATAAGTGGGTTCCACTGTACACTGAAGCCATGGGAGGATACAAGACACAAGAGCTATCAGCATCAGACCCCACATCATTACCTGGTGCAGCTCTTACCTAGGGCAGACAGGCCCAGGCCAGATGAGCAATGAGACGAAGATGAGCACTGAGGTGTAAAGATTCCATTGCAAACTGGTCTCTGTACCCCGCTGCTGGGGCTTTCTGGTGGCAGTCCTAGCAGCAGAAGCCTGGCCAAGTACATGTTGGAGGCATTCCTCTCTATGCTCTTTACAATCACAGACTGCAATGATTAAATCAGCCAGGCATTAGTAAGTATGAAGGCAGCTTACCTACTTTTCCATTTTAAAACCTCAACAAATAAGTCGTAAGTAAGGGTGGGGGATTCAAACCAACTACTTACAAGTAAAACCATATTTCTCCTCTAAATTTGTGTTTAACATGTTTATATAACCCACATATGCTTTTTCTAAGCAAAATGTGCCCTACCGACCAATAAAAACAAAGAAAAACCATAGTAAAAGCCTGTGTGAGTCTGTCCAACTGGTCACAAGAACTGCCAAAGCCACTGGGGGAAAAAACTGCACACTTCTAAGTGCGCACCCCTCTCAGTCAAATGTGTTTTTCTTGGCGTTGCTACTGGCCAGTCTGCTTCAGCTTCATGCTGCTAAATAAGGGACGTTCAGCCTGGTGCTACTAAATAAAGGGACGTTCAGCCTGGTGCTACTAAATAAGGGACGTTCAGCCTGGTGCTACTAAATAAGGGACGTTCAGCCTGGTGCTACTAAATAAAGGGACGTTCAGCCTGGTGCTACTAAATAAAGGGACGTTCAGCCTGGTGCTACTAAATAAAGGGACGTTCAGCCTGGTGCTACTAAATAAAGGGACGTTCAGCCTGGTGCTACTAAATAAAGGGACGTTCAGCCTGGTGCTACTAAATAAAGGGACGTTCAGCCAGGTG
>SMGT01011406.1:103544-116991 GCA_004794575.1 Lanistes nyassanus
GCTACTAAATAAAGGGACGTTCAGCCTGGTGCTACTAAACAAAGGGACGTTCAGCCTGGTGCTACTAAATAAAGGGACGTTCAGCCTGGTGCTACTAAATAAAGGGACGCTCAGCCTGGTGCTACTAAATAAAGGGATGTTCAGCCTGGTGCTACTAAATAAAGGGACGTTTAGCCTGGAGCTACTAAATAAAGGGACCTTTAGTCTGGTGCTACTATATAAAGGGATTTTCAGACTGGAGCTACTAAATAAAAAAAATAAGGGACGTTCAGCCTGGAGCTACTAAATGAAGGGTCGCTTAGCCTGGAGCTACTAAAAAAGGGACGTTCACCTTGATACTACTAAAGAGCCAATCTACAATTTCCAGCATAAAACAACTAAGACACGCAAGAAAGATGTGTAACTTATTGACTTTTTATTCTTGTGGTAAATTCAAGATTCTGGAGCCAGAGTTCAGTCAGGAAAAGACAATGGGAGAAACTGCAGTTTTCTCAGAGATGGACACCAGGTAAGCAAAATGAAGTGACATTTAGTGTCTATGCAAGTTACCATCTTCTTATGAAGACAGCAAGGATTAATTTGACAAAAATCCACACAACACTTGTCTCACCAGACCCAGGATGGCCAGACCAGTACAGAGGTGTGCTGCTACGGCAATGTGTCTAATTAAGAAGGGCATTTAGGCTCATAGTTATGTACAAATCTAAAGGTTAACCCATTGCCTGCCAGCCATTTTGAATTGTTCGTGGCAGTTTGATTGAGCCGTACGTTTTAGGCTCATGTGTAAAAATCCCTAGAAATAACCGTTAGCACTACAGACAAGAATCACACTAATTTTTAAATGTAGACAAATGCCAAAAAAATCTTTCCTTACCTTAATCTTTGATGTTTAGTCAATGTTAGCTAAAATCCAGCAGAAATGAGATAACTGAAATCCCCTGTGCACAAAACCCACCTTCTATACTGTCACTTACGCCACTTTGGTCAGCTGAGGGTACATGTGGAAAAACTCTATTTACAGCAGTACAGAATGCTGTGTGGTATTATAGCAGTACAAAATGCTATGTGCTATTACAGCAGTACAGAATGCTGTGTGGCGTAGCAGCAGTACAGAATGCTGTGATATTATAGCAGTACAAAATGCTATGTGCTATTACAGCAGTACAGAATGCTGTGTGGCGTAGCAGCAGTACAGAATGCTGTGATATTATAGCAGTACAAAATGTTATGTGCTATTACAGCAGTACAGAATGCTGTGTGGTATTATAGCAGTACAAAATGCTATGTGCTATTACAGCAGTACAGAATGTTGTGTGGTATTATAGCAGTACAAAATGCTATGTGCTATTACAGCAGTACAGAATGCTGTGTGGTATTATAGCAGTACAAAATGCTATGTGCTATTACAGCAGTACAGAATGCTGTGTGGTATTATAGCAGTACAAAATGCTATGTGCTATTACAGCAGTACAGAATGCAGTGTGGCATTACAGTAGTACAAAATACTGTGTGCTATTACAGCAGTACAGAATGCAGTGTGGCATTACAGTAGTACAAAATACTGTGTGGTGTTACAGCAGTATGGAACGCTGTGTGGTATTATAGCAGTACAAAATGACCTACTTTGCTTGGTTGCTTGGGTTTAGGCTTGACACTTATGTAGACATCTAGCTGCTCCATCAGCCGAGAGACGCGAGCTGCACATAAAAAGAAAAGAGTAAACACGAGCAGTACGTCAAATCTTCCAACTGTTGCAGTGTTTAACAAAGACACAATTTATGCAACATAAACCCATTTGCACCATCACTCATGTTCATAAGTAGATATATAAATATTCCCAACTGATATTTCAGTGACTTCATTTGGCAATTAGTTCAAATTGGTATCCATTCTCTCACAAATACACAAAAAAAATTGCTTCTAGAAGAAGTTTGATTGCTAGCAAGCTTGCACGTCTAATTCTAACTGAAATAACTTTAAACAGCAATATACAGCTTTGCTTTTCTTTCAGGGTTGGGCCTACAGCTGGCAGTCATTTTAAAACATGGTACAGTGTATTATCCCCCTCAGTGATGGCACAAAAATGATAAACTTTTGCAATGTCATGAAGAAGCTATGAATATTAGAACAAGCCTTCACTATGTAATGAAACAGATAAATGTAGAAGGTTAGAAGTAAGCGTTCAGCATCCACCTGCTGGACCAAAATGACAAATTTCTGTCAGTTATGGAGAACAAAGTACAGTGAGTTTGTATTTGTCACGAAAAGCATAACGGATTAGAAACAAGCTTCATATAACAAAAAAGAAAGCTACAAAAAAAGATATTAGACTAGAAATAAGTATTAACAATGCCTTTTCATATTACCTTGATCTAGTTCCGCATCCTCCTTGACATCAAACATTAATACCAGAGGTAGACAGCCCTAGAAAATAAAAAGAGGTGGTGGTTAACTGTCTACCAGTAACATTTACTTTTCCTTTACTTTCCGATCATGACTAAAGGGAGCTAATGCTACTACCCCCACCTACCCCTCACTCCCCTCACAAATAGGCAAACATTTCCCCTGGTGTTCTGCCAGTTGGGGGAAACTTTGCCACGGGCCTAGAGCGACCATTGGAAAGGTAATTATCAAGGTTAAAACTTTTGCTAAGTTAGCTGAACGCTAGCGAAGATGACTGGCCATGTAAGAGATAAAGTTTTTGGACCAATAAAATTGATTGGTTTGTTTGATACTTGCCAGACCCACGAACATCATTTTAAAAAAAACTACTACAAACTACTTCTACTAGGTACCATGCAGGGTTTCTCCCCGGACAAAAACGTTTGTCTGGTCGAGAAAACGTCTCAGATGCAATTATCTCCCTTGAACCAACTAGGGTGACCAATCATCCTCCCATGTAATTAGCTGTAATTTTTTTCCTTTTTCTGTATAGGCAACTGAACCAACATGCAGCAACAGAGAGGAGGGATAGGCTTAGCTTTCATCTGGTAAATACTGAAAAAACCTAATTTTCCGGATTACAAAAGATGACCAATCTTAATCTCCATTACCATCATGCCATAAACACTGAGAACAGGCAAGAGGGGAGTGCAACGGAAATAAACTCACTCAACTTGGGTGGGGGGAACATTACAACCACCACTGCATGCTGACAGGGCAGAGATTTCCAGTAAGACGACCTCACACTGTATAGGGTTAGTCATTCTCATGCCCCATAGGAACCTCTCCACAGATACGCCACCCTTTGACAAGATGTGCCACCCTGTGCACAGGTGCATCACCCTGCTCACATCAGGCAGAGTTCCCAATAACCTCAGCAAACAGGGTAACCAATGTGATATCATGGGCTGACCATAATTTACCAGCCACCAACAGGACATGTGCAGTCCAAAACTGATGGCAGGTGAAGCCAGCTCCTGTGTGACCTTCACTAAGAACACGGCTTGTGTGGACAAAGTGACCACCAGAGAGCGTACCAAACTGACACCTGAGACATGTTACTGCAATGGACTTATTGAAAGGACTGCCCCTGTGATTTTTAACTCGATTTCCCAGTGCTGTACAGTTTTGAAGACCTACAGCAGCTCCACATTTGGATATACGGACTCTCTTTCACATCAGACCACTGGCCACCGCACCACCAAACTCTGGGTAGAAGACGCACCCCGACCCATGCATGAAGTGAATGTGGTACTGGTTCTTGGTGTGGCACTTCTACTCAAAGCCACCAACGTCCATCCAAGAAAAACAGCAGGAGGGCAGCCAAGGCAGAAGTTGCTGAGCAGGAGACTCCTATGGACATCAAACCACAAGCAGACTTTTACATGCACACTCATCCCTGTCATCACTGCCATCACTGTCATCCCTGTCATCACTGCCATCTCACAAACGGAGAAGAAACATCCATCTGCTTCTTGTGTAACTCAGTTTCATGAGTCTACGACAGCAGATATCAGAAGATGAAAAGCACAATGACCTAGATGATGTTCAAATTGAAAAAACCCCACTGCAGCCATTGTGTGCATCCAAAAGGGAGTGCACGCGTAAAAAAAAACATAAAGTAAAAAAGTAAGGGTCCATCTGATCATGTGGGAGCACGACTGGGGGGGGGGAGGGGCTCAGCGGATGCACAGAAGACAAATGCTAAGTTGTCTTCAGCCTGACAATGTTTTTATTACAGAAGATGAAACATTAGTGCAGAGCAGTGGTAAAAAAAAAGTCAGTGATCATGGCATCTTTTCATGAAGAAAAGAAACTTATCTGTTGCATCTGCATTCTATAACGTTTCTCTTCCAGCTCAGGAAATACAGAATTTAAGTCAATTTATGCAATTAACAAAATAATCTTGCGGGAAAGTACACACTTTTGACCGACAGGATTCAATACACTAAAATGTTTATACAGCGCTGAATGTTGTCACTGAATTGCTCCAAAAAGAAGCACAAACATACAGATGACAGGTATTTTCTCCCATCATGTCTAGTCAGCTCAATTATGCCATCTCTGACAACCTACAGAATACAGGTGGGTACCGGTACAGAAAAGTTGTACCGGTACAGAGAACTGTTTTACTGCTGTACCAATATTTTATACCAGTATACCGGCCATACAGGCAAGCAGGGTTCCTGTCACAAGTTGGAGTCTGGTGGGTCAAAGAGATTGCACCATAGATTATAGGTGTGACTCATCCACAAGCCTCTTGCCTTAATTAAGTCCTTAACCTCCTTGTTCAAGCCGCCACCTAGCCCACTCACGTCATCACCAGGTAGGGTAGGGTAGGGTAGGTGTCAGAGTGTAGGGTAGGTGTCAGTGGGTCCCTGTTCACACCTCTAGTCAGCATACTGGCTCTAGGGCCAGAGGTGAGGTGTTACTGACCCTGGGGCATAGCTGGGAGTGGGACATTAGCTCCCAAGCAGGTGTTACATGCTAGCCAGGTAGGGATTAGTTAAGCAGGGGGGAGATTATACATCTGAAGGGAGCTGTTAATTTGTAGTATCGACCACCAGGACTTTGTTGTAGCCAGGAGTTGTGAACTACCAGGAGGTGGGGAGTAGCTATGTCCACTCAAGGTGTCAACTTAAGAGCAGGTTCTTGTAGTTGTCATGGGGTGTAGCTCCTGCTGTCTCTGTCCTGATTTGTTGATGAATGTAACTATCTTGATGATCACATGTATGTGAATGCAAGAATATAGGAATGAAAGGCTAGAATAAAAAGACTGGTTTAGAATGTCAGATCATCTTTTGCCAAATCTGCCTGCAGAAGACCGCCCAAAAACTCCTGAGAAAGGCACCTTTGGCCAAAACTCCCATGAGAGGTATTCTTCTGCCAAAATCTACCTAGAGATCAGCATATCCTTTGCCACAATCTTCTGCCTACTGCAGATCTGCTGTGAAGAGATGTGGTGAAGTCTGCTGAAGCTTAAGTATCGCAGCAGAACCACGTGTGTCCTGTTTTACTAGGCTTGCGTGAAGTCTGGTGTCAGAGGCATGTGTCTTGAGTAGACCAGTTGCTTAGTGCAAGGTACTCTTCGGGGGAGTTGTGGTGTTCCCCCAAGACTGGTGTGTGACTCATGCACATACTCCTCTGCTGTGAGAAATCCCTATGCTAATTGGGCGAGAGGAGGAACCGCACAACGTAAAGGAGAAGGTCGAGGGACAACGGACAGACAACCGTCTAAAGCAAAGGCGTGGATCCAGTCTTAAAGGAAGGCTGCCTGCAACTGAAGTCCAAAAAGAGAGAGAGAGAGTTCAGAGGTCGAAGGTTGACCAAGAAGTGCTGCAGAGCATGGTGGCTGTTGTGACATCAGTGAGAGCACCTGCGTCTCTCAGTAAGCTGAGTCCAGGGGTAAAAGGACACAAAGAGATCGGCAATAGGAGTCTGGTTCTAGCAAGGAGCAGCCAAGAAGACTTTCTGGCGGCAGTCTTCCAGGACAACAGAGAGGGGGCCCCTTTATGAGAACAGATTTCTTTATATCGTGTGAACTGTACAAACTACCAGGTGAATGTTGTGTCCTATACATGGTCATGGTGTGTGTGCAGTTGAAACAGATATGTGTGTCTTCATTGTTATGATAGTAAAGTGATGGCAGGAAACGCATGTTAGTTAACCAGAAAGAAAACCAGGGAGTCATCTTCTGTCAATGAGATAAGATTATTCATTCTGTAAATACTTGTTACCTGTAAAAAAAAAAGAAAAGCTCTTTTCTGTCACTGTATTATGGAGTCTTGTTATTCCTTTTGTTGTGGGGAGATTGTAGGTGGATGGGGGCTCGTGCCATGGTGTGCTGTGATAAGCACATAAAGATCGTTAATAATACAGTGATAATAGTTTCCACCTACACCTCATCACCTTAATGGCAGTTGTGCAAAGTGAGCGGAAGGATGACACATTGGGGAAAAGTAAACTCCCATGTGACGACAGTCCTTTGAAGCATAAACTTCATCAACTACGCATATTTAATGCTGTGTGTATATGTGTGTGTTTGCAGGTGTTCTTATGGGTGTGTTGGCTGGTGTTCTTGTGCGTATGTTTGCAGGTGTTCTTGTGCATGTGTACGTGCAAATGAGAGAGAGAGAGAGGAAACCAAACACCGAATAAACAAATGAATATTTTGATCAAGTCTTTACCAGTAGAACCCAGTGTCATTGGATGGTACAGTCATCTGATGTGCATGGCCGTATTGGATATGTCACATGCTAATTTGATGACAATTCTGCATATACAAAAAAAGCAACTTTTCCTTTTATATTCAAGTCACTATTGATTTATATTTACACCAAAAAGTTGCAACAAACAAGATGTTTCTCAATTGTTTTCCACTATTTCAAAATCAAGGCAAAGCAAGGCAAGGTTTATTCTTAATCCTGGAGAGAGTAAAATTGAAAAATGACACAATAAATTATACAACGTATATATGTGGAAGATAATAATAAAGACATTAAAGAAATCCTGATCGTCTGCTATTATACCCATCGTCTGTGGTATAAAAATCACAGAGAAACGAGAATGGAACTTCCTCCCATCTTTTATTTAAAAAACTGACTGCAGACAATGATAGTTTATCTCTTGGCTTAGTCCAATGGTGAGCTTTAAAAGCTGAAATCCTTTGACATTAACATACTGGCAATACTGACCCCTTTGCCCAGCAGTCAGTGGACTTTACACTTTAACATGTATGTGACTGTGTTTTGATATGATTTCAGTTGACAAAGAGTTTCTTGTTTCCTAACTTGCTGGATTGCTGCCATCCGCTCATGTTTGCAGTAAGGGTTAGTATTTCATGTCAGTCTGTAACCCTTATCTGCTTGGTTGATCAGTGTGCACTTAAGGAGAAAACACACGATAGATGTTCACCAGTACGTACCACCACCTCTACTTCCGAATTCTCATGTTCACTTACATCTGAACAAAAGTTTATGCACCCAAACACTATGGATGACAAATAAGAGGGCACTGACAAACTTTCTAAGGATATTATGGTTGCTTCCCATGAATCTCTATTAACTGTACACATATTATGAACAGTAACACAAATAGGAGTATGTACACATTTCAAAAACAGAGCAGCGGCCACACGACCCAGCAGAAGGATGGTGCATACACAGAGCATGAGACTGACAACCACAGCATCAACTCACAATCAGCTGTTGGCGAGCCAGCGAAACACCGTCTATAGAGCCAGTGATGTAGACAGTTCCCCTGCGCTGGGCAGTGGCGGTGCTGGGGTCAGGAAATAAAATGGATGAGTTGGTACGCTGCATAATCTGCTTGATGTTGGCCCCTCCCCTCCCAATAATAAACATGTGGTGTTGTGGTGCAATCTCCAGCTGCATGCTGACTGGGTGGTTTACCTGGTGAAAACATAAAAGTCTGCTTGGTGAAAACATAAACATTTGTCTGGTGAGAACATTAAAGTCTGCCTGGTGGAAACACGAACATTTGCCTGTTAAAAGCATAAATATTTGCCTGGTGAAAATAGAAAAACATTTCCTAATGAAAGCAAAAATATTTACCAGGTGAAAACTTAAAAGTTTGCCTGGTGAAAAGATAAAAACATTTCCTAATGAAAGCAAAAACATTTACCAGGTGAAAACTTAAAAGTTTGCCTGGTGAAAAGATAACGGTTTGACTGGAGAAAACATGAACGTTGGCCATGTGTACCACAGGAAGCATCTGGGTGACCAAACAAGATCAAAATTCACGATAAGCTCTGGCACTGAAATTCTGACAGGCCCTATAGATGAAATTTATCTACAGACTAAAAATGACCCTATCCCAGTCATATCATACCAGATGCCTTGTTGCCTCTACTCAAAAGAAGTTTAAATTTGCAACGATCTGTGTCATGACCAAATTTCTGAAATTTCTAAAAAGTCAGAGATCAGGAAATACAGTGGGCTGGTGGCCCCAGGCCAGTAAAAATCTTACCTGGCCATTAAACATTAGGGCTGGCCAAAATTCATATGTGATTGACTCAGGAAAATGTGGATAAAGCAGACCCAGATATTCAAAACTTGTGCATGACGTTTAAATGTGAAAACGTACAACTTTGTGTGACTCTCTGTGTCACATCATAAAGCTTCGCTCAGTCCTTTTTAACGTAGGTATGACTTTTTTAAATGTAGGTTTGACTTTTTTAAAATCCGAAACCTTCTTGGAGTTTCGGCAAACCTTACCATACCTCCCCACAAGAAAAACAGGTGACTGCCGCTTGGAGGACAATTGTCTTCGTCTTTGTCATGTCTTAGCTTGGTCCAGTTCCTTGTTTTAATGTTAAGAAAGACACCTCCCCACCCAATTTTCTTCTTGAATTTACACAGTTCACAAGAATTACTCTTTTGATGATGAAACAACAAAAATCGGTTAATGGAACTCCGGCATGCCTGATAAAATAATGTGGCCGAATTGGTTGCCACAAAAATCGTGCAGTTGAGGTGGTCCTCACAATAACAATGTGATGAAAATGATGACAAACATTTGTGTGGCCCAGCTGACCATCACACAGGACTGAACCTCAAACATTCAACCACCCTCTCTTTAAGGTGACAACAAAAAATCATTTGTGCTGCCCTGAAGGGGTAATGCCCTGAAACAATGACTTTGCTTTGAAGGTAACAACAAAGAGAACTTGACCAAGCGAGACAGACAAGAAGTCAACATTTCGGGGCTTGGCGCCTTCTTCAGGATGACACAAACAGATAACAAATAACAAACAAAATGGTCACTTAGCTGACAAAGATGGTGGTCATCCATGGTTGTAGGAAGAAAGTGTGGGGAATGGGACAGTGCATGGGAAACAAAGCATGCTAAACCACCAAGCAATGGCAAGAAGGCCTACGATCAATAGAACGGCATGTCCTATCGGGGTTGGTCAAAGGGGAGGAGGGGAGAGGGTAAGGGAAAAGAGAGGGGGAAAAGTGAAAAGCTTACACTATCACCAGTCACTTAAACACAAGGTGAAAAGCTTACACTATCACCAGTCACTAAAACACAAGGTGAAAAACTTACACTATCACCAGTCACTAAAACACAAGGTGAAAAACTTACACTATCACCAGTCACTAAAACACAAGGTGAAAAACTTACACTGCCAGTAAACTGCTCCATAATTCGGCTTGCTGCCTCTTTGACAGCTTTGGCATGAAGCACTGAGCCTCGAACAACTACTGTGGTGACATACATCCTGGGCCGCTGCTTGAATGTAACTGTTACGTTGTATATCTGCTGCATTTGCTGTATAAACGGGGATGTCGCTTCTGGTAAGGCTTGTAACAAGCCCGTCACTGGCAGCTCAAACATCAACACCAGTGGCAGCAGGTCCTGTTACAGACATTTCCATGGCTGTTACAAAACAAGATATTAATGGATCCAAAGTTAGTGTTTTAAGTACATCTGATCTGAAAAGATATATTGGGATTATGCCTGCATCATGTAACGATCTGAGCAGTCACAATTCCCTGCTCGTTTCCAAGTTATATGTCCAAGACAGACACTTCCAGAGACATCAGTGATGTCACTGACACTCAGGCACGAGGACTGCACCACAGGGACGATAGACAGAAGCCAAATAGCAAACAGCCCCAGACCCTGACAGACATAATATACACAGAAGACATCTGGACAGAAATCATGCATGCTGAGAGACAAAAGAAATGCAGTGGCCACATTCTGCCATGGAATCAAGTGAACTGCAATGCGAAGTTGACAAGAAATATTTAAACATATTTCATCATTTGTGGAACACATGGGTGTGGGTGTTTTGTTGCTTAACGTCCTGGTGCAAACTATGTACACATCAAGACGGTGTTGCTTAGACAAAGTTCACGTGCTGCCACATGTGGGACTGCTGTCACAACATGGGCTTCAATCCCATCCAGTCACATTATGCTGACACCAGGCTAACCAGTCCTAGTACTGTTCCCTATGGGGTCTTTCGGAGAATTATGCATGCGTGTGCCTCTTGAACTTTGGGGGAGGGGTAGCAAACTTCCGGCCTTGGCAGCCGACTCTCTTTTGTACGTGGCTGCACTATGTCAGCCCTTACTACTAAAAATCTTGTTGACTCTGTTGCGTACCTCAGCGTACTGTAATAAGTGACAAGTGTCCAACTTTGTCCTTCCATGGATTTCCCCAAAACGAAAAAAAAAAATCAAGAAGCAGTGGCTCGTGAAAATTCGTCGAGACAAAGCATCCCTTTTTTAGATGAGTAGTGCTGTCAACACCGACTTTGAGAGTTTGTTGTGCTACAAGACCCTGACAGTAATTTTAATTATATTTACTTCCATTGCCACATCCATCTAGTAATCAGAAGTAATAATATAATCAAATTTGTCTTAACATTTGGTGAAAACAAACGCACAAGAACCAAGTACATCACACTTTGAGTGATCAACACGAGCCGTTAACTGTCATTGCTGCGTATGAGGTAATGCTGAAATTCAATTCCAGCACTTGTGATTAGATATTATTTATCAAGTAATAACAGTGCAACTTCTCAGCAAATTCAAGGGAAACAAAAACATTATAATCTGCTACAATTTTCTAGTTTACTGCCTTTCCCTCATCTAAGTTGCTATTGAGTGGTGAACAATTATAATGGCACATATCTACCAGTCTGCAGAGTCAAGCACTAATTCTAGTAATTGCCTAAATTTATACTGTAAAACAGCATTATGAAGTAGAAAGGAATAAAAAAAATAGAAATCTATTTCTTTGTACTGCCTTAAATTTAGAAAAAATGAGCTGTTGCATCATAAGGATTTGGTGCGAGTGTAGAAACGAGTATCATATACTGCATGATGTATGACCAAATTATAAGTAGCTATACGTTGATTAAGCAGTATACGAGACACAATAGAATTAGCAAAATAATAATAATTTATTTTGTAATGTGCCAAACTAAACTACCAAGTTTGCTCGCAGGGCTTGCACGTATTAGCACAGTGTGACAGACAATACATAGATAAGACACAGATTGCTACCCCCCACCCACCCCACCGCTTTCGGAAATCCACCAACAGAAGCACACACATCCCCAGTCCATATACACCCACATAAATACAATCATGTATGTGCAGCAGTGTGCGCACAGGCAACAGGCACAAGGGACTCACTACAAATAATCTATTTCAGTTTTCGAAATGAGCAAAGTACTTAAGACATTAGTAGGTTGTGTAGTTCCTAAGTTCAGCAACACCTAAATCAAAATTCTTTGCTGCCAAATTCACCCGCCTCGTTTTGACTGTGTAATAACTTCTCAGTTTATATACTTTTACATATATATTTGTATGATAGTAAAAAAACAATTTTAACTGTGTACTTTTATACAAAACAACTTTGCAATCATTAACGTTTCTGCACTGCTATTTAGATCTATCAGCAAACGAGACATTCATCGACTTAGCATGCACGTTAAATATATATTTCTTAGCGAAATATTTGTATCCACGATACGTTCTTTTTGCCCAGAACCTCCACTGTGGGTTTCAACATCTCCAAAAGAAATATGTGGTACACACTGCAGATTTCGGGAGCAATTTTGCAACACCGGTCCTTCGGCCATAGCGAAGTGCCTGGAGCAGAAGTTCTGACACCTCCGGAATTGCCATGCATGTGTTTTGCGCATCTAATTACGAAAGACCTCATAGCGCCAGGCATCTAGTAGGGCAGCTAGTAGACTGCCAATTTTTAAGTCTTGGGTGCGAATCAGCCAGGATACAAACCACCGACCTCCCGCCTCGGAAGCAGATGCCTTAACCCCTAGACCACCGAGGCAGTGTGTGGAACACATGATGCGAAAATAAGGCTCTTTCATATATCAGAATAAAACAGATCATTGAACAAATTTTATGGCAAACAGCCCACTTAACAGTAAGTGTGTCCCCCTCTGGCCTGACATCTGGCAGGCCCAGAGCAAACGAGGCAGTTCATGGTGGTGATGTGCACATCAGGCCACACGAGCCTGATTGGCTGCTCCAAAGCTGCTGCTGTTTTTGGCCTTGGTTGCATGTGGTTGAACTCCAATGCAATGTGTCCCAAAACATTTTGATGGGGTTTAGATGAGGGTTGCCACCCATTGCATCGGCCTGATGCTATAAGCTCCCAGAAACTCTCCCATAAATCTGCCAGTGGCAATTTGAGGCCTGGCATTGTCTTGTTGCTGGGCGAAGTTCCAGTGTTGCAGGGTAAAGTTCCAACATTGCTGGGTGAAGTTCAAGTGTTGCAGGGTAAAGTTCCAACATTGCTGGAAGCCCAAAACAACAAGTGGTCTATATAACGTTGCACCATGAAGCCACTGTCTTGCCCTGCTCAGATATTTTGGAAGACTGTGGGTCTTTTACTTGGTTCAGATAGTCTATCATTCTCACTGTAGATCTTATATCTATGGATTTTAGCAAGCCTCAACAAAGAGGTTCCACTGTACCCATTCCAGTGCAGGGGACAGCCCAGACAAGTGCATCCTTGCCTTCTCTCTTGTGCTGTGGCTTCTGCACCTCTGACAGTATGTCCTGCCCCTGCTGGTACTGAAGCTGAGTAGGCTCCCTACAGACCTGTTCCCTTCAAGTTCTCCACTAGACGGTGTTGAAGACAGGAAACTGGCTGCTCTCCTCCTGGTCTCCAAATCAGGACTTTGTTTAGTGCCATGACCATCTCACAGGATGACAGCAGCAGACTGGATTGTTTAGTGTCATGACCATCTCACAGGATGATGGCAGCAGACTGGATTGTTTAGTGTCATGACCATCTCACAGCATGATGGCAGCAGACTGGATTGTTTAGTGTCATGACCATCTCACAGGATGACAGCAGCAGACTGGATTGTTTAGTGTCATGACCATCTCACAGGATGATGGCAGCAGACTGGATTGTTTAGTGTCATGACCATCTCACAGGATGACAGCAGCAGACTGGATTGTTTAGTGTCATGACCATCTCACAGGATGAC
>SMGT01011406.1:140491-164700 GCA_004794575.1 Lanistes nyassanus
ACTGCATGGTCTCATACACACATGCTTCAAAAGGGGTCCGTCACTTTGCGTGACCACTCGGCCCATTGCTTTAGTCAGCTGGCACTCTGGCACTAGTTTTTCCATTGGTCTCCAATCTGACAGCAAGGATGACTTGGGATGCCTGAGAATTGCCAGGGAGGAAATCTTCATGGTTAGGTGTTTGTTTGCAAACCATAGATTTTTTTGTGTGAGCATGTTTTGTCTTTATACCCTTAACACATTAAGTGCAGCGGGCCTTACTGGTAAGGCCCTCTGCTGTTTATGGTTGCATGCGAGGACCTTACTGATAAGGATCAGATTTTAAAAATTGCATGTCTTCCAGAAAGCAGTTTAAGGGAAACAACTGTGTTCGATCAGTACCTCAGACAGTTTTTATAAGCTTGTTTCCCTTTGACCATAAATCGTGGTTTTTACTGCTAAAAACTAAGGTATTCCCATAACCCCTCTGCTGAATCACACCACTGTCAAAGATGGTGGAGGGTTCATTTTCGTGAGCACACAAGTGGTCAAAAATGAGTAATGTCGTTGATCTGCTGTATTGTATAGGGGACACTAGTGTTTCTTCTGTAGAGGACATATCCAGCAGAAAGAATATGACTTTTCTTCGTCAGCTACTGAATCAGAGGAGGGAGAAGGATAAAGTAAAGTGGGTGACTGTGCTGTGGCAACTTTTTTCAGAAATGGATTTTCACGTACCCTGTTGCTTCTGGATTTTACCTTACTTTTACAAAACAGCAAAGTCCAATACAACTAAAGTTTATTTTATTTTGTTTTTATCTTTAAAATTCAGTTTGTTTCACCCTTCTAGCCCATACCATTATTTTATTACAATTTTTTAAACATACCCAAAAACGTCTGGCATATAGGATAGCACTCTCAAAAGGTTACCCACATTCTTTGAGTTAATAGCCTTCATGCACATCAGTCCCGAGATTATCCCATCATTCGTATCTAGTGAATGACTCCAACAATACGTCCATTGATCATCGTACTGCTCAGCCTGTCCAGAATAAAACAAAAGGTTAAGAAGTACAGTACAGCCAGAGGGAGGTCTTTGAGGGGTCTATAGCAGTCCCCATGACCTTCCCGTAAAGAATGGTGCTCTGCATCACAGCTGACTGCCACACGGCCACGGCCACGGCCACGAACCAAAAATTTCTGCACGCTAGTCCACAACTCTACTTGCAGAGTTATCCAGACCCCCCCAGTGAGAGAGTCTGCTATGAGGACTCCACCACGCAGCAGCACAAATTAGATCCAAACTCATAAGAACACAACAAATCTGTGTCTGAGAACAAAATAAAATCACAAAAAAATCTAAGAAAGTACCAACAAACTGAAACAAGTGACAAAATGGGTGCCAGCAGCTCCTTCTGTAGATATATGATGGAGTTAGTAGAATATAGAGGAAAATATGTTAATTTAGGCTGAAGTACATTCCTAAGGGCTGAAATAACCATGTGATCAAAAGCGAAATTGCCTAAATATTATTTTGTATAGACATTAACCAAAGTTAGTAAAGAACAAATGAGGACAGAGCGCTATAAATCATCAATAGATAATCCCAACAAGGTACTGGCAGCGCTAGAAAAAGTTAGTATCAAAGACAGCACAGTCCAAGTAAAATATATACCTTCCTTTCACTTATAACTTCTAGTAGAAGAAACCAACGTTAAAAGAATAACGTTAACTCAATGGACCTGTGTCATAAACGGTATTGCGAACGAAATTTCCCTACTATGGCATCGAATCTGATGGTGTATTGCAAAGACTTTTGACACATTTTTAAACCAAAAGCAATTTGTCGAAAAGGGATGTAACTGGTATTTCTTATAGTGGAATCATTTTTCTACCGAGTTCCTTCCCTTAGACCACACTATACACAACTGTGACCTCGAAATCTTGTTTGGTAGTTTGCAAGATGATCACGCCACCATTTTGTTGCATTCACTTGGACACCTTTTTGAAAGCAGCGTTTTACACAGAATTCACATTAGATGGATTTCAAGTAGGAATCATTTTATAGTTTTTAAATTTCTCTTTCAGCCTATTTTTTTCTACATCTTTTATAAGATACCTAGAGACCACAGGGAAGTCATGGTGGAAAAACTGCATAGCCATGTACAGTGCATACAGTGCTACATCTAACACTAAATAGTAAATACTACTTAACATTTTTTCAGTACGATTCTATAATTATTTTGATGTTCAAAAATTGATCTTTCGAAATATGTAAAATAGATTACTACACTTGTGATAGTTTGCAAACAGCATTTATTTCAATCATGCTGAAATCTGTGTCCCCCTGTGACCACAGTGGTAGTAACAGACTGAAAAACTACGTGGTAATTGAGTTAACTTCTAGGCTGCTAGTGATCAAGTCCGAAACGCAACTATAAGATGTTGCGAGGCTGGGTGTTTGTGCCAACTTACATGTGCCACCAATAGTCTCAAGCTGTGAGTCAGTACAATAGGTAAAGTGAAATTTTCACTTGCCCAGTTGGACAAGACAAAATTTTACTTGGCCAAAAATTGTTATTGTTGCCCCTGGTGGTCTGGCCACCAGCTGTGTTAAGACCTCGATAGATGTATCAGTTAACAAGCTATCTCTATATACATAAAATAATACACACACACACACACAAGTTAACACACCACCTCTATACATAAATATATTCGTTAACAATCTCTGTATGCATTAAACACATTATACATCTATACATAGATTCACAAATCATACATCTAGCAATACCCAAGATAACGCTCTCTATTACCTTTCTTTGATTTAGCCCCAATCTTCAGCTTGGATGGCCATGTGATTTGCGTATTAGTCTCTTCCATCACCTAAAAACAGAGTAGACTCATCTGCATAATTCTGTCAGTTGTTGCCTGAGACAGTAGAATAATGGTATTTTAATAACTGCTACGCCTACCCTTGTGTTCTGTGAAAGTGAAAAGTTATCCAAATAAATTTAAAAACAAGGGAACTGAATCAAGCTAGAACAGGACAAAGACGAAGACAATCTATGTGTTTCGGGGCACTACCCCTTCATCAGGACCACACAAGAACCACGAAAAAATGAAAAAGAAAAAGACTTAGCTGCAGTGGATGTAGCGCGTAGGCTGCATAGCAGGAGAATGACCAAGGGAGTAAGAGGGGTCAAAGAGGGGCAGCCAATCGCAAGGTGGGTAGGAAAGGGTAGAGAAGGGTGGGGGTGGAGAGTGAGCAGGGGGGAGAGAGAAAAGTGCAGTTAAGAGGGCGTCAGTGTGTGAGAGAGTGGGAGGGAGTGAGAGAAAAAGTAAAAGAGAGAGGAGGGGTGAGGGGGTTAAGGGAAAAGAAGGGAGGGGGAGGGTCAGTGTTTGAGGTTGAGTCCTGTGGGTACCATGGTACCAAAATGGGTAATGAAGTAGGACTCCATATTCTTGCGGTCAATGGAGTCGCCCTTCATGTTCCAGATACCACAGACCCTCATGTTGTCGGCTGTGTGTGGGGGTGTGCTGAAGTGACGTGCAACTGGTGTTTCTGCAGTGTTTAGTGGCAACTAGACGTTCTGTGAAATGGGTGTTGAGTGTGCGTTCTGTCTCACCGATGTAGAACAGGGTAGGACAGAGGGTGCATGTGATGGCATAGACGATGTTGCTGTTGGTGCAGTTGAAGTGGCGCTTGATGACGAAAGTGGTGTTGGGTGTGTAGAGTTTTGTGGCGATGTTCAGGTAGGGGCAAGTGTGGCAGCGGGGGACATTGCACGGGGTACGTACCAGTACGTAGGATCCTCCTCTCCAACTGGCACCTGCTGTCTAAGTCTGAACCCCATCCTGCTAAGTCACTGTTAAGTGCTAACATTGTGCTAAGTTAGAAAACACAAAGGAATTGGAAGAAAAGAACTCTGAACATAAAATTTTATTGATTTTTCTTAGAAACCCTAGAATTCAAGTTTTGAAGGTATTGGAACCATGAAATCTGGGTATTCCAGTGATCAGCCTTCACCCATGAGATGCTTTTGACAGTTTAATTCCTTGGGGCCACTGTCACATTACATGATAAAACGGTCATGACATGACTTCAGGCCGTTATTTACCTGTTTGAAGTGTATGAGCAGTGACACCTGGAATTTGTTCAATTTTTTATTTTGTGCAAACAGTGAGTACATTTGGCATAAAATAGTAAGCACTATTCAAAATTTTAAAATAAAAGTACTACATGCATTGTGGTAGTTTTCTAGTAATATTTTTTTTCATAAGGATCACTGTTCTTAATTCTTTCTCTTTCTTCAAAACATTTAAAGGCCAGCACATGATTAAACACAGCTCCACTATATACTTTCTGCCTTCAAAACAAAAGATTTTTGTTCTGTTTCCTAGTATCCGCAGCTTAGGTGTTTAGTGATTACTTTAGAATATAAACAATCCCATGTTGGTATATTTTTTACAACTATGAAACGGGATAAGCACTGTCCCAGTGGGAAACAAAGAGGATGAAAGAAAGCTGGGAGAAGAGGGCGTAAGAAAGTTTAAGGCAATACCAAAGTACAAGGGATGCTATGTGACAGCAGAAACTCACAACCACAGCAGGTATTTCAACACTTTGTGGTATCCTTTGTAGGGCCTCAGCTTATCCTACCTTGCCTGTTTCACCTGCAAATGATGTCCGCTCTAGCAGGACTAAGAAGTTACTCAGTAAGGCTTATACAATTTTAAAATTTTATTTCTATGGTGCCAAAGAGTGCTTTTAAGGACTGAAAACTTAGAAAAGAAACAGGTGGCTGCGGCTTGGGGTAATAAAGGTACAGCAAAGAGAATTTGGCCAACCAAGACTTAGAAAGTTGACGTTTCGCGGCATGGCCTATTCTGCAGCATTTCACAGATACAGACAATTTTTTTAAAAAAATCACTTAGCTGAAAAGGACAATGGTCATGCATGGTCGATGGACAGCATGAAAGAAATTTTTTAAAAAGTACCTTGATGAGCATTCCAAACTCAGTACATGCACCCCCTCCCCTCTACCTCCTGGCACCATGTCATAGAAATGTGCCATATAACTACAGACGCTTTAGTGAGTACGCCAGTTCACTTGCCCTGATTGATGATGAAGCGCTAAATTTAGAACGCTGGGCCATGAGCCTTGTTCAACCCATATGACTGGGGGAGACACGCTCAGTTTGAAAGTTTTAGCAGAGTGACAACAAACAGCCAATGGTGCAGATGTAATAAAGGACAGCTGACGTAGCGAGTTAGGGACGACGCTAGTACGAGTGCCTAGACACAGTGCAGCAAACCCTTCATCTGCACTGGAAGCCCAAAGGAGCATCGGCCTGATTTTTGTGTTAACCCTTCTGCCAAGATAGGCCAAACCACTCCATGGGAGTTTTTCTGTTTTGTTACCCATGTTTACTATGTATGAGTTCAGAATACTACAGCAATGTGTGCATCTAGGTTTTTTTTCTGTCTTTCGAGTTTAGTTAGAATCAGTGGCTCCTGGTGAAGCGTCTGAAACCCTGAGTGTTGCAAACACGTTTGGGTGGATGCAGAGTGTGACATGGCAGCTGTGACGTCAGTGGATGTGGCCATGTGTTCCCACTGACAGATCAAGCTGGGGGCAGTCGTGGATACTGTCACCACTAGAGTGTGGAGAAAAGAGGTCCTTTCAAGTGAGGGATACCTAGTTGTGATTGTTTCTGTTGGTGAATACCTGATACCTAGGCTGAGCACCGCCCCTAAATGAACTTTGATGATTGACTGATAAAGCAGTGATTTCCACATTCTATGAACATTCACATTACTGTAATGTGTCCTAGCCGTGTGGCGCAGCGATATGTTGACCTGTGTTGATGAACACTTTGAATTGTGATCGAACGCTGGAGCCTGGTTTGAGCTGTTGCCTTATCTGTGTGTTAGGGTGAATAGTATTGTGGGAAGACCCGAGACACTTTGTGCCCATAAAGTTGGAGATAGCAGATCTTTCTGTGTATATGTCGATGTAAACCACCTCGTGGTAATACAATGTAAATATTGTACTGAAAAGAACATACGTTATGTCCGTAGAACTGAGAGAAGTACTGAGTAGCAAAGAAAACATTCGTTTGTCTTAACTGTGAAATCGTATATGGATAGTTGAATATTCTTGTGTGTGAGACAACACGTAAGGGGACAAAGAGCCCAAGATTCACGAGTAGCGAATAGAAAGGTTGAAATTACTCAGAATGTTGAAATCCTTTGTGGATAATTACTCCTGTTATTAGTCTGTGAGAAAACACTTTGAAACCCTTTGTGGATAATTACTCCTGTTACTAGTCTGTGTGAAAACACTTTGAAATCCTTTGTGGATATGTACTCCTGTTATTAGTGTGCGAAAAAAGCATTTAAGGTGATAGAGAATCAGAGATTTAAGATTAATGACTAGAAAAGTTGATTTGCTCAGAACATTGATCATCTATGAATAATTGACTTTTTGTGTAAAAACGTGAGGGAAGGAGCCGCAATTGGACTGCATCATCACATTTTTCGATAGATGAAAGTGAGAAGAGTCTAGTGACTCTAGTAAGTTAGTTTGGGTACATGGGCTACGATTGGTGGAAGTTTAGTTGGAAGCCACTGTGTACCAGAGAACTGTTAAGTGCATGTTTATCAGAGAGTGAGTGCAAGCATGTAGTTCAATAAATAAGGCCAGGTCCTTTGTAGGAAAACTACATTGTGTTGTGTTTGTGTTTGTGAGGAGTCGGATGCAAGATGAGAATGCCCCCACACATCTTTGGTCGCTTGGTGAGTGGTGTGTGACACACCACCCCAATGTTGCCCACTGTTACACATGCCCATACCTCAGCACCACCACACAGCCCCACATGGCAAAAACCACCTTCAACATTAAGCATCATTTATGCCATCTCATGCACCATCTGCCCCACTCTGCTCTACATCGGCAAGACTGTACACTTAACAGCCGCTTCAAGGAACACCTTGCTGATACAAGACATAGGAGAAACTCCCCAGTTGCAAGATACTTTCCCCTGCTCAGTATGGACAACACGAGGGTCTGTGCTTTTTGCCAAATGAGCGAAGATGCCAAAGACTGCAAGAGCATGGAGTCTTACTTTATTTCTCATTTCAGCACCATGTCCCCACAGGATTGAACTTAAAGCACTAACTCTCCTCCACCCCCCTCTTCACTCCCCTTCCCCCTCTCCTGTTTCTCTTTGTAACCCCCTCCCACCTCTTTTCCCTTGCTCCCCCCACCAGTCCCTATGGGACACACCCTTCTATTGGCTGTAGGTCTTCTCACCACTGATTGGTGGTTTACCACATTCTACTTCCCACACACTGTCCCCTTTCCGCACACTTTCTTCCTGTCCAGCGACCCTGGTGGACCAGCATCTCGTCAGTTAAGTGATCCGTTTTATTTGTGTCATCCTGAAGAAGGGGGCATGCCCCGAAAGCTTGACGTGTTGTCTAAGTCTCCCTTGGCTAAGTTCTCTTTGTTGTTACCTTATTTACCCCAAGCAGCAGTCACTTGTTTTTTTCTCTCTCTCTTTACTTGAGCATTAAAGGACTTTTCCCAGACCTAAATACACTCTACAAAGCCTCGATTATGTGCGGTTCATAAAGGTGGCACCCCGTTAACAGGTAAAAATAGTAGGCCTACAAACTGTTTGTGTAAGTAGTGCCAAGTTAACTAAAAAAACTAAAATAATGGGGTAATGTGCTGTCTACATGTATATAGGTGGTGTCCAGTCAACAGGCAAAGCTAAAATAATGGGGTTGTGTAATGTTTGTGTAGATGGTAGCCTATTAATACATCAAAGTTGACTAGTACTTTTCGTGTTGTTTGATACAGTACATACACAATGATAACCATTCACTTAGTTAATAGGTTCAAATAATCACGGTATGTAAAATATGTAAAACATTGTATCATGTAGTTAAATGCAACATTTTCATGATGGGATGGTTTTAAAATTTGTACTAAAAAAACATTAGATCCTCTTTTCTTCGCTTTACAGAAAATTTGTCCCAGTTGCACTGTTATTACACATTAATGAAAGAACTTTTTTTAAAAGGATATTGAGATAACACAAACAGATAAAGACAAAAGACAGTCACTTGGTGAAGCGGTTTGCCTTTATCTGTCTCTGTGTTTACAGCATCCTGATAAAGGAGTAATGCCCCAAAACTGTTGTCTGTGTCATTTCATGTATATTGGTGCAGTTTCATTTTGTTTACTTAGGTTTATTTCCAAGTGGAAGTCACATGTTTCTTTCGATTTCGAGATAGTAAAATGATTACAACTCACCCTTAGAAAAAAATCTTCAGCATTTTCTTCATGTGTTCCTCCAGGCACTGAAACAAAGCACACAAAAAACTCTTTCCTAATCCCTTCAGTTCAGGATGGCTTAGGTCTCAGAATTGACAGACAGGCATTATAACTATTAAACCAGTAAAGGTACAGCCACTAACCCATATTTGCAATAGTTCATCAGCAGATACTGATGACAAAACATTCTTGTGCAAAGCAATTCTCCCAAAGAGATCAACCTGCATTAAACCACAACAATAATAGCAAACAAAAGCCAAAAAAAAAAATACTGTCATGAAAACAACTGATTTTGCAAATGTGAATTGTATTCCTTAATGTGACCAGCACAAACAGGACCTGAAAATACCATCATTAAACAATTAATAATTTTCCATAATACACTACAGACTACAGTAATAAATTCCTAATGGAGAAATGTCAGGGATAGTACTGGTATAAATTAGCTTCCACTCGAAGGCACACTCTTAACCCTTTTCCTATCTTTCCTATTAAATATTATGAAAATGCAAACAGCACTGTGCTGGAATAGGGGACATTTGGAATCAGATAGCATCCAAGATGACAAGCAAGAGAATTTCACTTATAACCTGATTTGCTGTTTGTTTTTAAAATCAGTACTGTATGTCATACAGCAGACAATTTTCAAAATGTCTCTGGACCAACAGCCACTGGGAACTACAGCAAAGTGCCTGCTAACAGTTTTTTGGAAATACAGCAAACGATTTGTTAATGGGTTGTTGGAAATACAACAAAGTGTGATAACAGGTTGTAGGAAATACAGCACACACACACACAAAAAGTGTCTGCTAACAGGATGTTTGAAATACAACAAAGTGTCTTCTAATGGGTTGTTGGAAATACAGCAAAATGCTAGAAAAGTCTGTATGCTCTTTCCCTCTCCCCTTTGTCGCTGTCACATACTCTCCTTCTCATGCACTGCGAATGCCACTCCTGGAAGCGAATCATCTGGGATGGGCAGTGGGCCCTAATGCTAATGTCTGGCACCACTGCCCTACCACTACCAGACTGTGCAGCGTGCATCAGATCGCTCTGTGAAGTTCACCCCCATATCAAACTTGCATTATTATATTTATAGTTATATACAACAGAATCAGAACGGGGAAAAAATAGGTAACAGGTGCTTTTTATATGCATATTCTGACGTAGTACAAAGATTGAAAGAACATGACTGAGATTCCATTCAAAAACACTTTTTTAAAAATTAAAAATCATAAGAAAAGCGAAAGAAAAAAATCAGCTGTATCATTGTATATGTCCATACCAAAGACCAATGCTTGAATGCAGTAATGTTATTCTTTGCGATCTATTCTGAAAGAGGGGGGGGGGGCCGTCGCCCTCGCAGCCTTGCAGGAGATCACATGTACTACTAAGCTTGGCACTAGCAAAAACTGATTAAAGTAGCACTGCCAGTGCCGAGCCCGATGTATAGGCATGCTTACCAAGTTGCAGCATTTGTTCCAACTTCTTCCGATCTACCCGAAATCTGTCTTCCACAACTCCTGGGTCTCTTTCCACACTTTCATCTCTGCTTCCCTGAGAAGCTGTGTCAAAGTCATCCACCCCATTTTCACTTTTGAATACAGACTCTCTCATCGTTCCGCCTCGCACGCCATAGCCCTCCGCCATAGCATTCTTGTTGTCATTTGAGAACGAGGCTTTGGCCTTGAAAAGGAGAACAAGTGCGTACAAGATGTCTGTAAAGGGAACGTCGGGCAGTGCAGCCACTTTTCGAGCGGATTAAAAAGTGGTTGAGAATAAAGCCTTTCCGTGCAAGGGTTGCAACCAGCTGCTCCAGTCAATCTGGCACTGATCAGCTTCATCCCAATGCAGTCTCCCCCCCAATCCCCATGCAGTTTGTCGTGGGGAAAGTAGGGGACGACACGAGTTTATTACACCTTAATTCTCGAACATGCGGAGTTACAACATTAACCCCATCCGTGGCTCTTGCGAAATTATCTTCCAAACTACTGCTTTCATCTCAAACCTTCCTTTAGGCGTAAAAAAGTGTTCGCATGTACCTGGCCACCATAGCGAAGCGCCGTACCCCGCTGTTATCGAGAGGCAATCAGAAATGCGCCGAGTGCGTTTTCCTCACTATAGCGACGGTAGCTTTCTGTATGTCAGCATCTACACCATCTGGGTGCATTTTGTGAGGATTTGCCTTTGGTCCAGTAAACTACCTACGTAACCGCCAGTAAGTATTGCTTTCTTAATCTCACAGAAGGTTGGGGGAGAGGGTAACAGGAAATACGAAAGCCGTTCTGAAAGTCTGTAGAATCCAGGAAACTAAAAGACATACAGGCACATTTGGTGGGAGGGGGGGACGCCTGGAAACACTTCGTTACCGGATCCAGTCGGTACGCCAAGGTTTGTTCTGCCATGTTGACTTCAGGCGTCTACCGTTCAATTTCTCCAGCATTGTCCAGCACCGTTCGACCTAACACTTCTATTCCTCACTCACATCATGGGGTTCCCAACGAGCACAAAGCTTGTGCAGGCCAAGATGTGACGCAAGATGGTGTCCGCTGTTGCTCTTCCAGTGTCAATGGCCTCTTCAGTCTCTGTGTGACTCGTGGATCTTCTCCAAAGTACAGCAGTACAGTACGTGGAGTAACTGTTCGAGGTGTGCTAACTGCTCTAACAAGCGATGTCACACACGCCGCTCGTTCCCCTACCTTACTCTCACCAAGCTGTCACATGTCACTCCTAGGGTATCACCTGTCACTCTTAGTTTAGCCTGCTAGCTCCTGCCCTTCTCTTCACACCTAGGTAGGTGAGTGATACGCCATTGGTCATGGCAGCTGCCCTGCTCCACCTAGTCTGACCAGAACCGGTTTAGCCGAGTTTAAGGCGTCAGGAGGCAGGGTACTTAAGGAGGCAAAAAAACGTGATTAAGGGACACACAGAGAGGACAGGACATGGAGAGAGAGTTAATGTAGGCAGACCAAGAGAAGCGGACACGTGTAGATCCACGGACCTCTACCCCTTGCCATCTTAGCCAGGACGGAAGAGCTTCAGCTAGCAATCAAATGAATTAAGATAGGTGGTTTTATCCTGCCGGAGACAGGAGACGTCATAGCTAGTGGCCGGGCAATACTCAAGGGGAGGTAAGAGTGTAGCGTGGATCGTGGCCGTGTCATAGCTTCATAGTTGGTCATTGAATAGCTTTAGAACTGTGTATTGCAGTAAAGCAGTGGTTTCAGTAGTGACAAGAGTAGGTGCTCGGTTGTTGGTCACTTATTGATAGCTTCAGAGCTGTGTATCGCTGAAGTTGTTGTTTCTGTAGTGACAAGAGTAGGTGCTCTGTCGTTCTTCACTTATTGATTCAGTTTGTATAGCTTCAGAGTTGTGTATCGCAGAAGTAGTGGTTTCAGTAGTGACAAGAGTAGGAGCTCTATTGTCGGTCATTTACTGGATTTGTGTATAGAGCGGGATCATAGGCCGTTTTGCAGTTTGATTTCCCCTCTGGAGTTTGATTATCTTCTTGTGTGTTTTACGAGGGTGGGGGCTCTTGAGCTAGTAGTGTTTTGCCTGCCTGAGACTGAGCGAATGTGTCAGAGTATGAGAATCTTTTCCCTCAGTAGATTTCTCTAGTTATTCACATTATTTCGTAGCGTCGTCACCCTCTGGTGTAGAAACCATTGACCTGTTGCAGTAAAGGTTTTGGTGACGATTGCTCAATTAAATCTACATTTTACGAGATCGCCATAAAAGTTTGTCCAGTAATTCTGAGAAGTCGAGTCCAATAAGTTAAGGTACTGCCCGCCACGTCACACAAACGACCAAGGGCGTGTGGGGGGTGTTCGTCTTGCGTACGACTCTAGGTTAGCCTATTCCCCTGTCCCTCTCTTGACACCTGGTAGGTGGACGCTACGTCATTAGGGTAGCTGCTCTGCGCCAGCCTAGGTTGGACAGAACTGATTTAAGCGAGAATAAGGTGGTTCCTGTGAGCTCTGGGCGCGAGGGCGCACGCTACTTAAGCAGGGGAAAGCATGAGTGAGGAGGACCAAAAGACCAGCGGACACGCGTAGACCCACGGACCTCTGACTCTCGCCATCTTAGCCAGGACGTCGGAAGAGCAAAAGTCTCTAGTTCTCACGCTAAATACACTGGGTTGTATTTCGCAGACAAGTCAACGAGGCAGACGAGTAAGTGACTGCTAGTTGTGCTAATTAGGACTGCTCTTGCCATAAACTATCTTAGAGTCTGGGACTCGGGTTGTTAGATAGGTGGTTTTATCCTGCCGGAGACAGGAGACGTCAAAGGCTAGTGGCCGGGCAAACGCCAAGAGGAGCTAGAGTGAAGTGTTGTGTCGTTGAACAGCTTCAGATCTGTGTATCCTGGTAAAGCAGTTGTGTCAGTAGGGACAAGAGTAGATGCTCTGTTATCAGTCACTTATTGAATCGATATAGACATAGCGGGATCATAGGCCGTGTTGCAGTGTGATTTCCCTTTTGCTTTAGTTTGATTATCTGGATTATCTGATTCCGCGTGGTATGACGTAATCAGGCGACGTCTGACCCTAGATACGAGCACGGTGATTCTCTGTAAATATTCTGTAGATATATTTGATGTTGTCGAGCCAGTTAGTGTTTGAAATATATGTTGAATAACGTTTGTGTCTTTTACGAGGGTGGGGGCTCTTGAGCAAGTAGTGTTTTGCCTGTGTGAGACTGAGCGAGCCTGTCAGAGTATGAGAATCTTTTCCCTCGGTAGATTTCTCTAGTTATTCACATTATTTCATAGCGTCGTCGCCCTCTGGTGTAGAAACCATTGACCTGATGGAGTAAAGGTTTTGGTGACGATTGCTCAATTAAATTTATATTTACGAGATCACCATAAAAGTTTGTTCTGTAAGTCTGGAGAGGTTGAGTCCATTAAGTTAGGGTGCGGCCCATCGTGACAACAACGAGACGATGTAGTTTTCCTAAAAAGGACCTCTGGTACTCACGCACTTAAAAAGGCTTACGTACACAGCGGGGTCCCACTAACTTCCACAGATCACATGGCGTGTACACAAACTAGTTCACTAACATCACAACTCTCCTCAGTCTCATCTATCGCAAATATCACAATACTAACCGATCGTGGTTCCTCTACTCACGTTTTACACAAACTGTCAACTCTTCACAAATGATCATCTCCTGAGTCAATCTTTCCAGTCGCTTGCTGTTCCTAAAGTATCTGGTTCTCCTTTACCTTAAGTGTTTTTCACACAGACTAAAAAATAAACCTAGGGTAATTATCCACAAAGGATTTCAAAGTGTTTTCACACAGACGTATTATCAAAAGTAATTATCCACAAAAGATTTCAAAGGGTCGTCACACAGACTTGCTATCAACAGTAACCATCCTTAAAAGATTTCAAAGCTTTGCCACACAGATTTAATTACTATCAAAATAATTATCCACAAAGGATTTCAAAGTGTTCTCACACAGATTTACTATCAAAGTAATTATCCACAAAGGATAAAGTGTTGTCACATAGACTTACTATCAAAATAATTATCCACAAAGGATTTCAAAGTGTTGTCACACAGACTTACTGTCAAAGTAATTATCCACAAAGGATATCAAAGTGTTGTCACACAGACTTACTAGCAAAAGTAACTATCCACAAAGGATTTCAAAAGTGAGAGTAAATCGGGCAGTCTCTTTACTATTTAGTATTTCCTTTCAGTTCTCTGACCTAAGTAATGTCCTTTACAATAATCGCGCTATATTATGAGGGATGTCGCATCCTTGACATACACCGTAATCTCTAGTGTCTCAGACTTTATAGGCACAAAGCCTCTCGGGTCCCATATCCCCAAAAAGTCAACTTAAGTCAGCTCCAGCTCGATCGCTGTTTATAGTGCCTATCCACACTGGTCATAATTAGGTTGCGCCACTCTGCTGGGACGCCTTACACTAACGTAAAAAGTCCGTAGCCATGGAAATGACTACTTTCTCAGAGAATCCTCAAAGTTCTTTTATGGGCGGCACTCAGCCTGGGTATCAGGTATCATCACAGAGACAATCACACTAGATCTCTCACTTGGGGGGGGGGGGGAATCTGTCTCCTCCACACTTTAGCGGCAACAACGTCTAAGGTTGCCCCAGCTGAATCTGTCAGCGAGAACACATGGCATGTGCACTGACATCGCGGCTGCCATGTCACAGTCCGTTGCTGCCCAAACATGTTCCACCTGTCCAGGATCAGACACTTCACCAGGAGGCGCTGACTTTAACTAGCCGCGAAAAACACACAGAAAGAAAAACCCTAGGCGCACACGCTACTATAGTATTCAGAGCTGGTGCAAAGTAAACATGGGTTACAAAATAAAAAGAAACTCCCATGGAGTGGTTTGGCCTACCTTCCGTTTGGGCAGAAGGGTTTAGAGAAGGGGCGGGGGTGGGCGAGGTAAGGGTTAAGACTATGACGTCTCGGTATTGATGGGCTAAACAGAATTGTGACTTTTATGCTTTTTATTCAAAGAAAAACCCCAGGCAGCGCCGGGTCCTCTGCTAGAATATATATATATATAAAGATTAAGCAGCGTCTGTCCAGTAGCCAAACATGGCCAACAGTCCGCTTCCCAAGAGGCAGATAGACAAACTACAAAAAACCTGAGTATTAGGGGACGTTTTACAATAGTATTTAATATTTGCAGATTTAAGCATTTTTTAAAAGTAAAATGCCTGAATCTGTAGTGAACAGAGATGCCGGCACAATACACTAAAGAAATTTAGCTGGCAATCTAAAGAAAGTAGGAAAATTTACGCATGATTTTTTCAGTTTTTCCGTCTTCTTCCTCATTCTTCTGTCTCCCCGAGCATACGCAGCTGCCCGCGCAAGTGGGTGCGTGCATGCTAGGTTTCTGTTAGTGAGAGAGAAATTATATATTCATTAAATCGACATGTGTACCTGTACGTGAAAGACATTATATATACTCAAAACACACACACAAACAAACAAAAAAAAAACCAAATTGACACACGGGCAAGGAGTGGTCAAATTTCATGCCTTCGGGTAGCAATGATAGCAACAAAAACTAGGTTGACATGAGGTCGCTTGGTCTGTTGAGTGTAGCCCTTGATAATGACGTGCCTGGCGCAAACTAATCTCTTCTGATGCGCTTAAGCCGGACAGTGGTTTTCGCTCGTGCAGCGTGAACAAAAGCAAGACTAGAACTTTATTTGCGAGCAAACAGCACCACCCACTAGCAATAAAAGCCGATGCCCGTACTCTCCCAGACAGACCACCTGTCGGCAGCAGAAGAATGCCAAGACTGAACGCTACAGATCGGGAAAGAGCCATCGGACGACTGCAGGCTGGAAACCGCCCAAGCGTCGTCGCACATGCACTGGGTGTGGCAGTTTCCACAATCTGTCTGTGGGATCGCTTTCCAGCCACTGGCAGCACTCGGGATGGAGTCAGAAGCGGACGACCTCGTGTCACGACTGCACGACAGGACAGGCAGAGCTACCGCGACCACCTGCACCATCCGTTCCTCCCTGCCGCAGAGACGGTCCGAGCCACTGTCGGGAGCCATGGAGATGCCATCAGCCAGCAGACTACGTGTCGCCGGTTGTCTGAGCGACAGCTGTACTGCCGCCGTCCTGCACGGCGGTCAACGCTGACGCCACGGCATCGGCAAGAGAATGCAGTGGGCCCAGCAGCACCTGAACTGGACATGGCGGCGATGGCGAGACATCCTCTTCTCCGATGAACAACGTTCAGGTAATGCCTTGGCCCTCCATGAGCCCAGACCTCAACCCAGTCTAGCACCTATGGAACCATCTGCAGAGATAACTGAACGCTGACCAGCCGAGGCCGACAACAGCTCGCCAGCTGGAGCAGGCCCTCAGGCAGATCTGCGCAAACATGCCTTTGGTGGTGGTGAACCGTCTGGTGGGCTCCATGCCCGCCAGGTGCCAGGCCGTTGTCGACGCCAATGGAGACACACCCGCTGACTTTCGACTCTGAATTCGGACGTTTGGGACGTTCTGAACGCTTTCTTAATATAGCAGATGAACACATTGTGCAAAGACTAACTGTACCTATTTTCTGGAAAATTGATCGATTCAAACCCGTTTTAATGAAAGGAAAAAATTCAAATAAAATCACCAACTCCCTCTGTTAGCGTTTGTTTTGGTTTTCAGTACATTATGCATTAACTAATTATACTTGTATACCTGTACCTGAGAGAGAAAAAAAACGCGCGGGTGCGAGAGAGACCACTTTAAAAAGCATGGGGGTATTTCTGAGGTGGTGGATGCGTGAGTGGATATATTGCGTGCGAAGATTTGTGCATCTCACGAGACTAGAACCTCAGTACAAGGTGGGGTAACGCTGCTGACCTCGCCACCCCCTCCAGACACGACGCCACGACCATGAGGACAGCATCACTTACGTCGAATCTCCAGAGATGACCAGGCCGCTGACATCTGCTACTTACGTCAGCCATGGGCTACAGGTCAGATGTATGGATTGGCATGAGACGGTCAGATGTGTGGAGTGGCATGAGACAGATGTATGGAGTGGCTTTAGACGGTTAGATGTATGGAGTGGCTTTAGACGGTTAGATGTATGGAGTGGCTTTAGACGGTTAGATGTATGGAGTGGCTTTAGACGGTTAGATGTATGGAGTGGCTTTAGACGGCTATATGTGTGGAGTGGATGAGACGGTCAGATCTGTCGAGTGGTATGAGACGGCGAGTGCATGGAGTGGTATTAGACGGTCAGATGTATGGAGTGGAATGAGACGGCCAGATGTATCGAGTGGATTCGAGGTGTGACCCATCCAGAACCCTCCAGTCTTTATTAAGGTCCATTATCCCCTTGTTCAAGCGGCCATCTAGATGCTCACGTCATCACCAGTCCAGGTAAGGTTCCTGTTCACACTTCTGATCAGGGGTGCTGGCTCTTGAAGCAAGGGGCAAGGTGTTACCTATCCAAATAAACACGCCTATTTCAGCAGAAGAAAGGAAAATAGCTATTAAACCAGCAATCAAACTAAGATGGGAAGAGACCTACAAAAAAGAAGCTAAAGGAACAAGAAGGGAAATAGAAGAACTACCGAGTAACAGTCTCATATTATTGAAATCTACTAGAACAAACCCGACAAGAATAAGCAGAATGAGATTAAATGGCGAATACCACATGATGTACGAAAGTCGTAGCTGTGGTGATAGGTTTAACACATCGCACGTGCTGTTGGAGTGCAACCTAAATAGCAAAGAAAGGGGAAACCTTAAGAAGAACTAAACAAATATAAACTAGCACTAAATTTGAAATCAGCTCTTAACCCACCCAAAGATCTTTGGCAGCACGTACTTGAGCTTACAGTCCAGGTAGTAAATAGCCATCCTGAATTAAGACACATCTAAAATAATTTTTAAAAAAATCAAAGCCTCATTTAAAAAGGGAGGGAAATATAACCCTAACCAAAAAGTAGAATATAAGGAAGATGCAACCCCTAGCATTTAGCGATAGGTCGGTAGGAAACAGCCAAAAGGGACAGCGACAACAGCAAACCACAACAGATTGGACACCAGAACAACAGCCTCCACCACCACCAAGGTGGTATAAGATGTTATTGCTCGAACAGAAGGAAATTGCGGGACGCCTAGAGTTTAAACGAGTTGTAACAGATATTGTCTTGATTGTAAACACTCGCTGTTTATATCAACAATACATTCTTCTTTTTTGTGTTTCACTGTATTACGGTGTTTTGTGGTTCTTTATGGGAGACTGTAGGTGGTGGGGGCTCGGCCATATGATTAAGAAGTCATATTAATTAGCTTTAGTAATACAGTGATAGTTCCACCTACGCATATGTCCCACTCTTGACGGTGGTCGTGTGAGCGAGCAGAGGAGACGACCCGTCAAGAGCAAAAGAAATTCTTCCATGGTGACAGTATTATTATACAGGGCACCGCACAACCGGAGCGCAAGCACTGATAGTTCACAAGAATTCAGACTATTCTCCATACATAGCGCATATCAAAAACAAAGAAGGCGACATTTTGCATAAAGGGGAACTGGAAATACGCCCAGTTCACTACGAACCATACACATTAGGGTGCTATCTTTAACATAAAAAATTATGCAAATGTATTGTCATTGTCATTATTACCTCACTTTTCAAGTAGCGTTTTACCCCTATGTTCAAAATAGTTTCTTTTTCACCTTCAGATTGCTGTAAAGTTGGGTTTTTTTGTGTATTGGATATTTTATTCCCTTCGTAAATGTATGTTTCTGTAAATGTATGTTTCTGTAAATGAACAATTAAAAAAATCTAAGCTTTATCGCATCTCCAGGGACTCTACGCCAGTCTATTGTTATGGTGCGGCGGTTTGGCAATCCTTTCACTCTCTTCCCTCTTTCTCTCTGGGCATCAGTAGACAAGGCAGGGCGTGGCCGGACACCAACAATTTGTACTCGCGTCCGCCGCTGCTGCCCGCTGGACGGGGGTAACCTGAAAGCCGTTGTCTGATATTACAAGCTCTCTCAGACTGATTCTCTCGTTTGCCTGGTCGGTTATTTTAGAGGGACAGTGCTTCCACCTAGCGGTGATTTCGCACTACAAGGGGTGTTGTCCTGTTACTCAGTTTTGCACTGAAAGAACCACCAGACTGATGGCAGCAGTAAGATAGCCAGTGCAGACAGTTTAATGTGTGGGGAGATAGGCAAATGGAGTTTGTACAATGTATAACTCCAGAAAATAATCCTTGGCCACACCTGGATTCGAACCAGCAACCTTCCAACTGAACTATTCATCAGGCCCCTTTCGTTTGTCTGTCTGAACCCGCGGCGGGGGGTGAGAGCGGTCCGCGAGGGGGCCACCGTCTGGCGGTAGCAGCAGCTGGTCGGGGAAAACGCGGCAAGTACAACATTTGTGTTTGTTTTCAGGTAAAGAAAATTCTATAAAAATCAAAGAATGTAATCAGAAGGAAACATAAATAATTATGTGGCGTATAGAGTGCGTTTTGTAGAGTGTCATAAACCATTTAGGAAAGTGAGAAGAAGATAAAGATAATTCCGTTGAAATGGAGTCTTAAAAGCTAAGATGAACAGGTGTGTATAAGAAATCTGCCTAGAAGCTGATCCAATCTACTAAGGCGTTTGTTGAATTTACTATTAAAAAAGGCGTAAAGGGATTAGAATGAGCCCATGTTGGTTGTTAGTATCTGCAACTGTCCTACAAGAAGATACAGACGTGTAAAGAGAACGATCCTAGCAGAACGCACACTATAAAGGATGGGACAGCACGTACGCCACTAAATGAAGATAGCCTAGACACAAAAACAGAAAAACTGACTGAAAACATCATTACAGCCATCAACTACAGGTGAAAGAAATAAAAAATGTGACTATGCAGGACAGGTTTGGTGGTCCAAAGAATGTGAAACGGTAGTCACAAATAGAAAACGAAAACTAACAATATGGAAAAAACATAAAACTATTGAAAACCGGCTAGAATATGTAAGAGCTCAAGCAGTAGCAAAAGCGACAATTCTAAAAGCCAAAAGAGACGAATGGAACAAATTGACAGAGCCCCTAAATCTTAGCCCAAACCTGAATGATAGCTGGACAAAAAAATCAAACGACTCAACCGGCCAAAGGCCAAGGACATCCGTGCCTACCCTGATAAAAGATAAACAGAAATTCAAAACAAAGACAGAAAAGCAAATCTGTTGGTAGAAGCATTCCAGGAAGCCAGCTCAAATGACAACTTAGACCCTGAATTTAAAGTGTAGCTTGTGGATATGAAACTTCCATTCATGAAAGCACACAAATTCAAATATGCTATTACATTTATGATGTAAACAGTCTACTTTTCTATCACGGAATTCTGATCTGTCAATGCTTATTTATTAATAAGCAGATTTTGCGTTTATAAGTAAAGTTCGAAACTATCGCCAAAAGATGAAATCTTTGGTAAAAGGCTGGAAAACCCCAAGCGTGATATCGAGTCCAGAATTCTGGAGTCTAGCTAGAATTAGATGGTACATGGGTGTGTTGTAGAGGAGTTGCAGTAACATTAAAAGCGAAAATGCTGCACTTTATCTGTATCCATCTGTTCAATTAACTATTAAGGTTGTAGGGCTTGTTATGTTTCAGTACTTTAGTCTGTGCTGTTTTATTGTTGGCGTTGTTTGTGCTTATAGTATTCCTAAACAAGGTTTACTCGTGCTTGTGTCCTTTGTTTTATTGTTGTCTCATTAATAGTTTATAGTTGTACTCGTATTTTTTCCATCGTTCTAATGTGTGTTTTGTAAAGGTTTTGACTGAGTAGTCTTTTTGTACTTTGTTTTGTTTATCCATGCAGGTTTATCGATATTGTGTAAAACGCAAAGCGCCCTGCATATTGCCGGTATATTGTGCTACATAACCTTCTGTGTTATTATGAGGTCCACATTTCACACACTGAAACACTGATACTATTGTTGTGATCACTTATACTGGAAGTGCAGCTTTTGAAAACTTAACGTTCTTTGCATGTGCATGCATAACAGTCTGTACTCCGCTTACCTTTTTGGTGCAAAATCTTCCAGGAACGGGAGGACGCAAAATGATATTGACCTCTCATTTCAAATCTCCAGTTCCGAACACAGAGCATGAGAAAAGGTGGTTGAGAAAATAAGTCAAAAGGAAAAAGTTAAATGTTGTTGTTATGTTTGTTTTGTTTTGTTTTTTTTTTTGGGGGGGGGGAGTGCTTCCATCTCGCGGTGATTTCGCACTAAAGGGGAGGGGAGATAGGTGTGGGGAAAGGGAAGGGGTCTGCGGTTTGGTGTCCTGGACTGGTGATGGCTATGTGTGGTCCCGCTGGCTGGCCTCTCTCCTGGTCACTGATGATGGCTTGAGTAGCTGGAGTGGTGGAGTTTTCGCTGGTCAGACCTACCGCCGCTGCATTCCTACATTCTTTTATCTCTACCGCTAAGGTGCTTTTTGTTATATTAGTTTACTTTGATATAGTCTGTTTTTATTTTTAGTGTTTTACTAGTCACCTCTGTCCTATAGCTTATTTACACAGCACGTAAACTTTGTCTAAGCAACACCATCCTGATATGCACCTAATTTGCGACTGGACGTTAAGCATCAAATACCACCCACCCCTGCCAAAGAAAAAGTTAAAACAAGTGTTTGACTGCTTTTACCAGTGGATGGGGTGGGGGGTGGTGGTGAAAGGCATTCACTTTTTTCCTGTTGACTTTTACCTTAACTTTTTTCCTTTTTTTCTCTTTACCTTTTTCTTACAATCATCTTGGCCACCATGGAACTGAGTTTTGCAGACTAGAAGAAAAAATGTTTCAACAAACGGCATGCGAGAATTATATTAGTCTGTTCAGAGTGTTTTAACGAGGAGGATAAATTTAGGCCACAGTATTTCCAGATCTCACTCATGCATATTTTAAAATATTCTGCTATTTGGAACCTGGTGCCGTTTTCATGCTTATTTGTTTTTAATCTATATTAACACTACCAACACTATTTAAATATTTTAACACTTGTACATTTACTGAATTATCCTGAAACAATGTAAACCCAACATTGGTTCACTGATTTATGGTGAGTTGATTCCCGAAAATGGGTTGGAAATTCCTATAAATACTTCCTTTATATTCTGCCCACAGTTACAAGCGATTGACATGATCTGCTGATGGTGTCTACCATACACTAACCGATAATTTTTATTCCACTGATTCTGATTAACAGTTTGTTGAGGCATCATACAGATAAGGAGTGCGAACAATTATGACAATTACTATTAATAAAAACATTTTAACAATGAAAACAAAAATCTGTCATGTCTGTGCGTTGTGTTTTCATTGCCTTCTTTATAGCGATCAGTGTCTTGAACTAGACAGCAGGTGCATTTCTTCTCAACATTCCAGGAAGCTAATGTCTCAAAGATATAATATAATTGATTTAAATCTTTTCCTCCATCTTCTATTTCCTCATAATATGAACAATCCGATAATGAGTAGCACAATGATGCTCATGAAATTGTAAAAAGGTATGCTCTGGTCTAGACTAAACAAAAGTACCGCTTGCTCCTGGAGATGAAGTCACTTGTGCTCCCTGCTAAGTTTTGGCCAATCTCTGGCGCAGGGACTATCCCCAAGCTACTCTTTAAGATACACAAAGAAACTGCAGAAAGGAGTTTTTTGCCCCCCGTTGAACAAAGAAGACCCTTGCAAATTAGCCTGTGAGATGTCTATGAACGAACTAGAATGAGCACTTAAGTTTAAAAAGCAAGGATCAGCCCCAGGCTCTGACATGATAACATACGAAATGCTCCAAAAAAGTCACCCCAGTACCAAACAGTTAATGCTACAATTATTTAATGAAATACTTGATAAGGGAACTTTTCCAAATCTGTGGAAAGTGGCTACAGTGGTCACCACCCCCAAACCTGGAAAAATTAAAACAGTTCCATCTAGTTACAGACCCATAGCACTGACATCACAGCTTGGAAAAGTACTAAAAGAACCCCAATCTTCAACATCATGATTGCAGAACTCCCAAAATGTGCTAAATATGTTAAAATAAAACAGTTCACTGATGATACCTACCTGCTAGGAAAAGTAGAGATACGCAAAACCAGGTACCCACATAAACCTAGATTAGAAAAGATCCAGGAAGATCTAAACCAATTATCTAAAATACAATGGCTTCAAATTATCTCCCACCAAAACCCAAGCAATAATCTTTAAACGACCAAATCAGAAAGTAGACTACCCACAACTTAAAGTAAACCAAACAGCCATAACGTATTGTCCTCAAATACAATTCCTTGGAGTTATTATTACAGAAACATAAAAGAAAAACAAGTGACTGCCGCTTGGAGGATAAACCCAAATTAAATGTAAAACAAGGGAACTGTACCAAGCTAGAAAGGGACAAAGACGAAGACAATCTACATGTTTCGCCCTTCATTCTCCAGATACCACAGACCCTCATGTTGTCGGCTGTGTGTGGGGGTGTGCTGAAGTGACGTGCAACTGGTGTGTTTCTGCGGTGTTTAGTGTCAGCTAGATGTTCTGTGAAGCGGGTGTTGAGTGTGCGTTCTGTCTCACCGATGTTAAATACAGTGGGACAGAGGGTGCATGCGATGGCGTAGACGATGTTGCTGTTGGTGCAGGTGAAGTTGCGTTTGATGACAAAGTTGGTATTGGGTGTGTGGAGTGTTGTAGCAGTGTTAAGGTAGGGGCAAGTGTGGCAACGGGGTGGAGCCGCAGGAAGGGAGGAGGGAGGTAGTCGGTTTTAGTTTAGAGTGAGCTAGAAGAACTTCCGAGTAACGAGCTCATATTGTTTCATTCCAACAGAACCAACCAAAGTAGAATAGCCAGAATGAGACTAAATAGAGAATACCATCTTATTCGTAAAGACCCGGTGACCTGCAGATGTGGGGACAGACTGAAACACTGCTCGTGTCCTGCTAGAGTGTAGCCTAAACAGCCAGGAAAGGGATACACTCAAAAATGCTCTGCACAATCTAAACCTTAACTTAAATCTAAAATCGTCTCTCAGTCCTCCAAAAAAGATAACAGAATACATAATGGATCTGACAGCGCAGGTAGTAAACGCCCATCCTTATGTTAGATATACCTAAAAAATACAAAACTAAAATGGGAGTAAAAACCATTAAAATACACCATGTAAACTATAGGACAAGTGTAAATAAACAGAATGTAGAAATAGGGTGACAGTAGGTCGACCAGCAAGCGCTCCACCACTCAAGCCACCTTCCACCAGCACCGACAGCCCACCAGGAAAGCGACCAGCAAGAGCAGGGTCTCCACGTAGGCACCACCAGTCCAGTCACCAGCCCACGGCCTCCCTCGCTCCCTACTGTGACATGACTC